>VDFB02037610.1:0-41090 GCA_007258455.2 Sequoia sempervirens | reverse complement strand
GCCTTGACCATTACAAAATCATCCATGTTCACTTCATCCCTATTCTTATCTTCTGGAGGCACAGCAGTCTCTACGACAATCTCGTTATCCGGATTCCTATCAAAGTGAACTTGCTTCTTTGCCTTCTTCTTAGGAGGTTCCTGATAGATGTTATCGAGGTCATCAACACTCACTTGATATGAAGGCCTTCTCCTAACCCTTCCTAAGGAGTTCTCAAGCCAAGACACCGTAGTATCTCTACTAACTTCCTCAGGAGGTACTGCTGCGATCTCTTCATCATCTTCGATATCAAGATCAATGTGAATTGGTGACGAGCCCGTCAAAGGTTCAGGAACGTGTGTTGAAGGTGGCTCCTTTGCTTCATTCTGAGGTATGGGCTCATCAAGAGGAACTTCTGAATCAACTGTAGGCTGTTCCTGTATGACTATGCCTGAGAAATCCAACCTTCTTTTTACATTTTTGTTCGATCTACTGCCTTTGACGCCATCTTGAGACTGACTTTTACCCTTTCCTTTTGACTATGCTGTAGAAGAAGAGGGAATTATCCTTGGCGGCTCTGCTACTGGAATAGAGTTCTTCCTTTTAAGCACTAAGAAAACCTTACTATACTCCATGACTTGTCTTGTTCTGTCTTCAACTGAAAGAGATTCCTTGTTTGCCCAATTGACTTGTGGAAGAGGCTGATCCTCGATTCTTTTATGAGTGTACATTGGTAGAAGAACATCTTCATCATCATCAGAGAGCCCTTCTATATCTTCATTTAAGCAATCTTTCATCTGATGGAGAGTTAACCTGCTGTAGTTACGCCTTCGCACTTCAAACTCATCTGCACAGTTAGCCCAAAAATCTTCAAGTGCGGGTATGTGATTGTAATTCTTCTCCAACCGGCCAGCGTAGACACCATGAGGATCAAATGACCGCCTCTCACTGTAGGGTTTGAGACCGAATTTATCTAATTCTTCTCCAATTGTCCTGGCATCTGCAGCAGTCCTGCATGTATAAATACCCAACCCTAATGGAAAGTGAAGAGAGGGTTTCTTTCTATTTCTCAAGACTGTGTGGACACCGTGAGCTTGCCTCAAGAATTCCATGAAGATGACCTCGTCTGACGGATACCTTGGCAACATTAGCGGGGCACCTGAATAACCATAAACCCTGAGATAGGTAAAGGTAGGAAACTGTATAAACCAATCTGCCCATTCCGCCATTGCTGCCCCAGCAACTGAAGATATGCGGACGTGCAATTCATTGTCGTCACGGTATATCAAATGCCTCTTCGCTCACCCCTTTGTAGTGGTGCAACGACTTTGTGAACTCCAGCTGAGGATAATAATTATATATGTGTTGAACGCTCAAAGATCCCTCGGTGTTCAATCCTCTGAATTGACCTTGATAGGCCACCAGGTAGACTAGATATGACACCATGTGAAATACATGAAACCTAAAAAATATTCCAAGTATTTGTTGATGTAGGCAAATAATAATCAAAGTAGGCTACCATAAACTCGGTCTTCTTCTATAATGTGAGGCGGTATAAAATACCCACAAGGTTGTCCTGCGGCATCCTCGTAACCGCGACTTCAAGTGAGCAAAGTGATGATGATGGGCAACTCGGCCCTGAACTCCTCACCGACATTCTTGGGCAATGTCTTAGTGTTTTCTTCATCCATCTCTCATGATCTTCTCTGTCAGATTTGTCTTTATGCATATTCCACATCTTTTCACACTCATCCCTCGAAAGAGTTACACTTTCAGGCCATGGGGGAATGGAAAAACACTTTTCAACCATGTCAGGTTTTAAACTGCAAATCAACCTGCCATCTGCTGACTGGATCTCCCTAGTAGCCGGGTTTTAATGCTTAATGCAAGCTATTACGAACTCAAGGCTCTGAACTGATATAGGAATAGACGCTGCTGCGAGGAGTCCAGAATGACCCAGGTTCTTGATCGAAGTGTTGCCTGCTCTCTCCAAGGGATGAAGATCGAATACCGGCTTGACATGATGCAAGTCTGTCTCAGCTGTTTTGATGTAATTATGAAAGAGAGCTGATTCGGACTTGAAAACATTAGGAGTGTACTCCATTTCAGAAAACTTGAAGAATGACTGTAAACTCGCCTTGGTTCAGACAAGTCTTGTGCAATTTCTATTTTTAGAATGCTGATTTTTGTGCTTCAACGGACGAATTTTTGAGAAATTTTTCTGAGATATGGGTTTTGTTCAGAATATCAATACAAGACAACCCAGATCGTCTGTTTTCGAAAATCTTGAATTTTGCCCTAAAAAGCAGCAAACCCTAATTTCTTCAATTTTTCCTTTAAAAACCGTATCCGGTTTCCTTTGTTCAGAATATCGTTAGAAATGGACCCAGTTGATTGGATTTGCAAAACTCTAACGTTTGATTGAAAAAGCAGCCAACCCTAGGTTTTTGAAAAAAAGCTGCGATATGGGTTTTCTTCAGAAGACTGATTGGAAAGGACCCAGATGGTTGAATTTTGAATGCACTGAGGTTTTCACTGACATGCAAGATAAAAGCACTTGCTGCAACTTGATGAAGTCTTTGAAAAATTCTTCAGAAGATAGAGGCAAAAAAGACCCAGATGACTGAAAAATTGAAAGCCTTGGCCTTCTGCTTGGAAAAACTTGATCTTCTGGAACAAAAAGCTTGAAAAAGCAAGGGTTTATGGTTGCTGGTCTGAAAAATATGATGTAAAACCAGCAACTATGAATTCTTTAATCACAAAATTCTTCCAAACTACGTCTAACTTTCTCCTCCTCTAGATACACCGCAAAAATAATGAAAATACATTTCGAAAAGAAGTGTTAATTGTGTCTTGATTTTAGGTTTCTATTTTTTCCGCTTTTATTTCAAAACCAACCTTATCTTCCTCAAGTTTGATGCCAATCTCTTCTTTCCTCACACCTTTGAAATTTTGAAAATCCCAAAATTTCTCTGTATATCAGTTTCCAAGAGTTTCAACTTCACCAGACTTAGTCAAAATTTCCACTTTTTCAACTTTTCTTCATTTTAACACGCCACTTCGCCTCTGATTTCCCGTTGACAGGTTTACCTGACAGGCGAGCTGAGTGGTTCACTGCGGAGCCGGACTGATTCTGAAGAAGACGTTCTGGAGGCACCTCCTGCTAAAAACTTGATTTCGACCTCTGAATTCACGGGAGGCTTTTCCTTCTAGGGGCGCCCAGTTTCTTCAGTGTTAGCCATTTTCCTGATTTCCAAGTTCTTCATTAACTTCTCTTCCGCAGACGATCTCGTTAAATCTTGAGCTCCGGGCGTCGGATTGCTGAATGGCTGTGCTCATTGCGAAGCTGACGAAGAATGAAGGGGGGTCTTCTGGAGATACGTTTGTCAAAAAGTGGATTTTTACCCTTCAAAAGGTTGGGCGCCTATCTTGGCTGGGGGCGCCCAGTTTACCAACACTTAGTTTATTTTTTGACTTTTTCACTTTTGCTTTGAATTTCTCTTTTTACCTCTCGTCGGACCTTCTGTTCAGCCTTTTGAATCTGATGACTGCGAGCTCCGTTTGTCGTGCTGAATAGCTCACTGCAAAGCCAGTTGAATTCTGAAGACATCCCGTTATAGCTTTGACTGCAAATTCCTCTGTCTGCATCCTTGAAAAGTTGGGCGCCTTTCTCTTCCTAGGGCGCCCAGTTTCTCCAGACTTAGAAAAATTCATAATTTATTCAACTTCAAGTTTCAGATTTTCACTTCATACCTTCTACTTTGACTTGAATTTGCCGGAGACTGGATCATCAGATGCTCTGACGGGGATATTCATCGCGAAGCTGACTGAAAACTGAACAACTTCCATTGGAGACCGTAACCCTAATTCCTTCATTTGGCACCCTGAAAAGGTGGGCGCCTTTCTTCAACTGGGGCGCCCAAACTTAGCAGACTTAGAAAATTTTCATGACTTTTCACTGTTCTTCCTCGATCCTCGTGCATGTTCATCGTTTCACTTTCTGCTGGAAGTTTTGAATGCTAAAATTAACGCCTGGCAGTCGGATGACCTCCATTGATGACCTCGGAACTCCAGATATGCTTCTGAAAAAGCTGAATAGACCCAGTAGGGCAAAACTGATTATTTTAAGATTCTGACTGCACCAGCCTGATACGGACACATTTTGAGCTAATCAAAAACGGGCCTGACCCCGGCTTTAATTAACTTTATTTTTAGAAATTTTCTATTTTAGAAAATTTTGTCAAGATCCGCTTCGAAGAAACCTGTAAAACCCAAAAACGCTACTATTTCGAAAATTTCTAAAAATAGCAGCTTTCTCCAAAATTTAGGGATGAAAAACTAAGACTGGTTTTAGGATTAAGCCGCCTCAAATATAATCTACAGATCGTCAGAAATTGAAAATTTTGTGTTTTGAACCCTCATGCAATACATGCACACCCAAATTTTGACCTTTTTGACTGCTTTGACAAGACTTT
The DNA here is from genome assembly GCA_007258455.2 of Sequoia sempervirens. Classification (NCBI taxonomy): domain Eukaryota; kingdom Viridiplantae; phylum Streptophyta; class Pinopsida; order Cupressales; family Cupressaceae; genus Sequoia; species Sequoia sempervirens. The sequence continues at coordinate 36,636 of VDFB02037610.1, read as the reverse complement.
TACTCATTTCTTCAAAATGTCTAAGTGTAACAAAAATTTTAATTTTGGGGTACAACACACATCTTGAAAATAATAATAGAAACATACAACAAAACACAATTTTACTTGGAGAAATCCCATGTTAGGGTGAAAAATTCTAACTCTAGAGAGCAATTCACCCTCCATTCCACTATCAAACGTTATTTGTAGATACTCAGAAAGCTCACACACTACTTTTAGAGATTTTATTACACCTACAACACACTAACACTTCAATTCAAACTTGCACACACTTGCATAATCATGTAAATGGACTTCTACCACCAAAACATTGAGAGCCAATTGTTTCCTATATGTGAAAAGGTTGTATATGGAGTCTATTGTTCGCGGACTCGCCACGGACTCGATAGACCCACGAGTCCGTAGGAGAGCCGAATCGGCTCGCCACGAACTCGGGAGTCGAGTCCAGGGGAGTCCTGGGTTGGGACTCCCGAGTCCAACCTCGTGACTCACACGTAGTCCCGAGGTCGACTCCTGAGTCCCAACTCAGACTTTCCCGCTGCTAGGGCGCCAAAGCAAGTTAAAACCCATGTTTTTTTTTATTTTTCTTCATTTTACTAGCTCCCAAATACAGTTTGTAAGTTGGAAGTGAGAGTGCCTGAGTTGTCCCAAGAGGACGAAGCCATGAGTATTCAATAGAGCTGCAATGATTTAACCATTCTCTTTTTTTTTTTTTTTGAATTCAAAATCAGAAAAATCAAGAAAAATAAGGGGAAATGCTGCCAATTTTTTTTCTATTTCCCTTAATAGCCTAATTCCTACTATTTCTAACTTGGTTTTGCATTCATTTTTTTTTGCAAATGTTTGAATCTCATTTATTTGCTAATTTTTTACCAAACCTTTGCTGATTTTTCTTTTTTTTTCATGTTGAACTTGAAACAACAATGCCATCTTCAAACCCAAAGGGAACGAAAAAAGACCTTGCATGGAAGTATGGAATACCAGGAAATAAAAAGGGTGAAGTGACATGTACTGAATGCAACAAATGGATGACAGGAAGAATAAACAGATTAAAATACCACCTTGCAAGAATACCTGGGCAAAATGTGGAGGGATTCCCTAAGACTACTCCTGAGATTATTAGATAGATAAAGGCCCTTCTTGTTGATTATGAGATGAAGAAAGATGAAAGACAAAAAGCAAAGGATGCACTAGCAGCAACGATGAGTGGATCCCTTTCTACACCATCTATGCCCCATGGTACTCCAAGTCCAAGTATCTGTCATCCACATTCATCTTTTGGTGAGAGTCCTGAGGGTTCTTTTTCTACTACTAGTGCTGGCCAGGCTCCTTTATCAGGACCAAATTACTTTTTTCCACGTAATGTTCCAGGAGCACATGTTAGTTTTAAGATCAGATTTGTAATAAGCAGAAATACAACACATGAATAATACAACACTTTTACCCTAGGAAAACCCTCCTACTCGAGGGAGAAAAACCCAGCAAAATATATATCTCTTATATATAGATATCAGATGAACAAAAGAAGAAATCTGCTTTATAAGTCTGGCCTTACTCAAGGCTGAATTATTACAATGAATATTAGCATCACTCCTTGATGCTAAGTACAAATAAATATGCTTCCCCTTGAAATCTGATCTGCTGCAAATGAAAGGCGAACTTTTGTTGGAGGTGAGAAAGAAGTGATTGAATTAATTGATTATCAAATGGATGAACATCTCCTTCTATATATACAATGCAAGGAGACTCTTCTCAAGCAAGGTGACTCTTCACTTGGTCGGCCACTTAAAGAAAATAAAATATTAATTATAATAAGGCCGACTTGCCTTAACAATTATTTGTTTAATATTTAATATTCTCGAATTAGAGAAAAAGATATCTCCCGCCGCTATTACACCAACACTCCCTCTTAGCTAGGGAGGTATCTTTTCAGATATCCATGTCATGGAGTCTCTCGATATGACACCCACAATGGCTACACCCATTTGTGGAAAAGAGTTCATCACAGAGTCCCTCAACGTGATATCGTCATGGAGTCACTCAACATGACATCCACCATGGCTACTCCCATGTGTGGAAAGAAACATGCGCACAAGTGCCCATCACGGAGTCTCTCAACATGATGTTGTCATGGAGTCTCTCAACATGACGTCCAGCATGGCTACTCCCGTGTGTGGGAAAACAAAGTACAAAGGGTTCATCACGGAGTCTCTCAACATGATGTCGTCATGGAGCCTCTCAACATGACGTCTCATCTAAGTCTCAGAGATGAACAAGGGCTCGCACCTCATATTTCTCTATCTCAGAGAAATATACACTACAAGGGCTTTCACCTCATACTTCTCCATCATAGAGAAATATACACTGCAACAGATCTTCATGATGATGTGACTCCCTCTGAAGCTCCAAGTTCTTGCATCAACCTCCTGATCTCCTCGTCCAAGGTTGCCTCTGTTGGTTTGTTAGACTCCCTCTGAATGTTAATTCCTCCTCTTCGAAGAAACTGATCACAGTGACAATCTGAATAGGTTCTTCCTCTTCAAGAGATGCCTCCAGTTATGTGCCACCAACTCAGTCCCGTGGCAGCAAGCTGTGTCCATTCTTCAGCCTGTGTGACTTCCTCACAGGATGCATCAAGATCTTCCTCTCTTGAATGCAATCTCTCATCATTTTTTTGCTCCTCAATCCATCTTGGAAGCATTTTAGAGAGATTACTAATAGTTCATAGGATTAAACTCTCCCAAAGAGAAATATCAATGCATACATGATTCACTATTCCCAATGTTATTGCATGAATTGATAACTACATAAAATTCATGAACATTATTCAAGGATACAAGCATAAAATACTTATCTCTTTATTATTGGTACACCATTGAGCTAGACCTGTCACTGAGTCTTATCTTCGCCACCCTCAATGTCATTGAATATCTCCAACATTGGTGCCCCCCAATGATATGGATCGCCACCAGACTAACCCAGCAATCTTCAAACAACCTCTATCTGTAAATTCACCAGCCCCTTACATTTTATATTCAAGAAATCAGCTCCCGTCAATAACTCCCTCTAATCAATATTACCACGCTCAAGCCTTCTCCAATAGCTTTGTAACTGTGGCAGTTCCTTGGCTTCCAGTTTCCATAACACAACTTATATCTGGGCAACGCTAAAGGAACTTAGTTTTGTCTTTATTTTTACGCCGCTCCTGTGTGAATTCAAAACTCCTGAGAAATGTATTTTGAAATAGCTCGAATATGTCTTTCACTACTTAGATTTTTTCTTTCATTAAGTTTAAGATTGATAAGCTCTGACTCTTCTTGTCTCGCGTAGTGGTTACCCAACAAAGCTAAACTCATCACCGGCATTAATTCTCACAAGTTAGCATTGGTTATAATAAGCTGCTCCCGATTATTACACAACCGACGCTTGCAAAAAACTTTGATGGAGACAATAATTCCCATGATTTTCTATTCTCAGTATTAGGTGGCTTCCAATGACATGCTCACAACTTTCTTTGTATTGCCTCTATGAATGAAGAACTGAAATGGCAGATAAAAAAATTCACGGCTTCCCTCATATATTAAAAAATCCTGAATTGTAAATAGCTCCTCGATTCGTCCTGAAGTATCATACCAAACATTGCATATAATATCCCGAATCTGTCTTGTGGTAGCAGATACAATATATATGAATGACACCATTAGTAATTTTTTCCATCAGTCAATACGACCCATATTCAAGACACTTGTCAAATAGATTATAAATGCACCGAAATATGAATAAATTTGATATCCATTGATTATTAAAAATACTCGACTCATCTATAGTTATGCCTATCGCTTGATACTTTTAAACAATTATGCATTGACCCGTCCTACGTTGGCTCGGTGTGAATAGGACAAGTCCTCACCAATCGACATCTATGAACTCTTCCCGATAATATGTATCCACCAAAGTTCATATGCCATCAATAATAACTTGATACGTTAAACTTGATGTCATGTCCGCTACAGGAGTGCATACCATGTAATAATATTCATTAGAGAATTCTTCCCGTTCAGCATTGAACTCAAAGCGACACCCAAAAGCAACACCCGTTACAATGGCTATATTCTCACCTAATATCGGTTCATCTCCAGATTCCACAAATGCTATTGGCACCACAAACACCTATTTCCGATGCCTCCAATCACTTGATATTATTTTCTCTCGGCTTGTCTTAATCTCCACAATCTGTATGGTCCAATATCAAACTACAGATTGAAATTCTCAACACTGACGATGATCTTCAATCATAATCTCTGATGCATTGGTTTGATGTGTGCCTTGCCAAGTATCGATCACCTTCATGCTATCCAAGACTTTGAATTGTATTACTTAAATGGTGTCGACTCCCTCATGAATGGTAATTGCCTCACCCTGGGCTGCTTAAACAATTCTAATCAGATCTTTTCTTAGACCTGCTCTGATACCATGTTAGTTTTAAGATCAGATTTGTAATAAGCAGAAATACAACACATGAATAATAAACACAACACTTTTACCCTGGGAAAACCCTCCTACTCAAGGGAGAAAAACCCAGCAAAATATATCTCTTATATATAGATATCAGATGAACAAGAGCAAAAATCTGCTTTATAAGTCTGGCCTTACTCAAGGCTGAATTATTACAATGAATAATAGCATCACTCCTTGATGCCAAGTACAAATAAATATGCTTCCTCTTAAAGTCTGATCTGCTACAAATGAAAGGGGAACTTCTGTTGGAGGTGAGAAAGAAGTGATTGAATTAATTGATTATCAAATGGATGAACATCTCCTTCTATATATACAATACAAGGAGACTCTTCTCAAAAAAAGCGACTCTTCACTTGGTCGGCCACTTAAAGAAAATAAAATATTAATTATAATAAGGCCGACTTGCCTTAACAATTATTTGTTTAATATTTAATATTCTCGAAGTAGAGAGAAAGATATCTCCCGCCGCTATTATATCAACAACACAATCTTCACTTGAAGGTACCGGTTGGAATAAGGAAAAGAATAATGAAGCTAGGATGGCAGCAGGAAACTTTTGGTACTATAATAATTTACCTTTCAATGTGGCAAGCAGCCCATATTGAGAAGGTTTGGTGAATGCCCTTATAGTTGCAAGAAAGGGGTTTAAGACCCCAATAGCTAAAGATTTGAGTGGGCCATTGCTAGAGGAATCTGTAAAGAATACATGGCTTGTGGTTGATGAGCAAAAGAAATTTTGGCGAAGAAAAGGTTGCAGCATTTTATCTGATGGGTGGATAGATGGACGAAATAGGACTCTTCTAAACTTTTTAGTGGCCTCTAATAGTGGATTGGTGTTCCTAAAATCAATAGATGCCTCCCATGAAGTCAAAAATGCTGAGACTTTATAGAATTTATTAGATGGGGTGATCTAGGAGGTTGGTGTTGATAATGTTGTCCAAATTATCACGGACAACGCAGTTGCATATGTAGTTGCAGGCAGACTACTTATGGAGAAGTATCCCACAATTGCATGGTCTCCCTGTGGTGCACATTGCTTGGACTTGTTGCTAAAGGGCATTGGGAAGATTTCATGGGTCAAAAGTGTGGTTGAAGATGCAAAAAGTGTTACAAAATTTATCTACAACCATACTTGGGTGCTTTCTCTGATGAGGAAATTCACAAATGGCAAGGACCTTGTGCGACCTAGAGTGACATGATTTGCTAGCCACTTCCTCACATTGCAAAGCATTATGTGTGCCATTGGTCATCTCAAGCAAATGTTTGTGTCTGATGCTTGGATGGAGTCCTCATTTTCCACTAGACCTGAAGGGGAGAGGATTGTTTTCATAGTTTTTGATGAAACGTTCATCAAAAATGGAGAGGAGTTGATCGGGGTAAGTAATAAACACAAAAAAAAAAAATTATACATGATAATCTATTTGCTGTTTTTTTTTCTTGAGGGGTTAATTTTGTTATAATTTAACATTGTTTTCATTTTTTTAGGCGACAGAACCTTTGGTGAGGGTTCTTCGTATGGTGGATGGAGAGGGCATGCCAATGGGTTTCATCTATGAGGCCATGAATAGGGCCAAAGAGGCCATATCACGTTACTATGGCGGAAACAAAAGGAAATATGAAATCATTTGGCGCATCATTGATCGGAGATGGACAAACCAACTACACCAACTGATACATGCCTTTGCCTACTTCTTGAATCCGAAGTTCTACTTCTCAGACACATTTAAGGCAGATGAGGAGGTCATGGCAGGTCTTGTCACATGCATTGATAGGATGGTGCCTAATCGTGAGTTGAGAGATAAGGTGCTTGATGAGTTGGAGGTGAGATTTGTTACATCTTATTTATGAATTTGCAATGTTGAGTCTTCACTATCTATGAATTTTCTATATTTGATTTACTTTTTCTTTTATCTATTCAAGGTCTACAAAGGTGCAGAGGGGAGACTCTTTTCCTCCCAACAAGCAATTAAAAGGAGAGGAAAACAACCAACTAAAAAATGAAATTAGAAACTTGATTCTTACATATACATTTTTTACTTTATTCTTATTTCTTAATACTTATATTTTTTAAACGTGTTTTTGTAGATCTATGGTGGGAGAACTATGGTGCTAGCACGCCAAATCTTCAAAAGCTAGCCATCCATGTCTTGCTGCAGCCATGTAGTGCTTTTGAGTGTGGACATAATTGGAGTTTATTTGAAAACATTCAAACAAAGAAGAGAAACACGTTGACCCAGCAGTGCCTAAATGATTTAGTTTTTGTTCGGTACAACCTTCGCCTTCGAACTAGAAAGTTGGAGGGTATTTCACATGAGTCCATCGACTTGGATGACATTGATCCATATGGTGAATGGACTGTTGATGAACAAAATGATGAGGCTGATGTCTTCTTTACTGATGAGGATCTTGCTGAATTAGAGAGAGCAGCAGCAGAAGAAGAAGCAGCAAGATTGGATGCCATGGAGGAGGATGAAGACACATTTGAAGATCAAGAAACCACTGCTCAATCTCCTCATTTGGATACTATAGCACGGGCACCTTCTAGTTTTGGGCCTTCAAAATTGAGTACCATTGGGAGGGGAAAGAGGAAGATGTAGATTATTTGTGGTTGTTAATGTTTTCCTCTTTTTGACATGATTATATGTAAACATTTATAAACTTATGATGCTGTTATACATTGAAACTATGATTATCTGTATGACTATGAATGATGAAATTTCAATTATTGAGTGTTTGATGATCATATGACATGTGTAATCTTTGAATTATGAGTGTTTGATAATCAAATTAGACTCTTATGTTCTCTAAATGCATTAATTTCTTCTTGTTTTTTTGTAAAACTATGGTTTCTTTTTTTTGCCGAGTCCTAGCCGAGTTTTTTCCCGAGTCCGTGTTGAGTCCCAGTTTTTGGGCTGTCGAGTCCGCACCGAGTCCAAGTTTTCCAACTATTGGACCTTCCTATATAGCTTCACAAAGATCAAGAATACAAAACCAATCAACTATACGGAAGATCAAATACCTAACACTTCAAATTTTATTCATTGTTTGTATCAAGACATGTTCGCTGCTTGTCAGGGAGTAGAGGTTGCAATTCAAACCTAGTCACCCATGTTGTTAGTAGTGAACTCACAAATTTAGGCTTTTCACATCATTTCAAGGCCTAAAGCTTTAATCAAAGACTTCTCAAATATTTTACATTCCACCCCTAATCATCCTCAATCATTATCTCAACTCCTTTTCACTAGTACAATGATGAAATCCTCCTCTTTATTTCATGACAACACTCAAAAGAGTAGGAACAACATGACCTTAATGGTTTTCTTGACTTTGAGACACAATTTTCAAACTCATCCCTCCCTAACCAAGGGGGGTTTTGGTGTCCAAAACCTATAAAAATCACTAGAAAAGGATTGAAGAACCATTTATCCAATGAAATGCTATATTGCCTTGCACTACAACATGAATATCAATCAAAATTTGGCACTTTTATGCACACAACCTACTGCACCTGTTGTCATTTTTGTCTTTGCTTTTGAGATTGAACCCTCCTTTCACTCCCAACCTTAGATTCCCCAAGGACAACCATTCCTCTTGCTTGAATCAACCATTTCCATTTTGAGGTGCTAGCCAGTGCACTATTATATTTGCCATTGTGAGAGTTCAAGTGACACTCATTTTCCTTCAAGACCAATCTATATTGGTTCCTCTTTGGAAAATATACTACATCCCTTTCATATAGATATGGACTCCCAAGAAACAACACATGTCTAAAACACTCATATCAAACACTACTTCATCCACAAAATCCAAATTAACTCCAAACCAAAGCTTACATTGCTTTGTAACCTTCACACTTACATTGTCCATCTGTCCTAAGGTATAAGGACATGGATGGCCTTCTACTATCAAACTAAGGTTCATCAAATAACTTGCAAGAGATTATATTTGCTTGAGAATACAAATCATACAATGCATCAAACTTCTTACCTTTGGCTAATCTTGATGTGGAATAACTTAGTGAGCTCTTCTTCAATTGAAGTTCCACCATTCACCATAACAATACCCTTGTTCAACATAACACAAGAAAAAAATTCATTAGTATCTAAGTCTCTTTTCCCTTCTCCATATAGATAGTGTTCTTTTCTTTCCCCTTCTTCCTCCAAGAAGGTGCTAAGTCTAGATGTAAATTCAAACATCCGTCATCCACGCATCCATCTATATCACAATGACAACAATGAGATTTACTTTTACCTTTTCCCTTTGTCATGGTAGTGGCATTGCTTTTTCCTGTGCCACCATGCTATTCACTGCCCTTGGGCTTTTCAAAAGAAGCCACTTCTTATCTAGTACAAGGTAGTATGCTTGGGTACATGCCACATCTATGTTTTGGAGTTTGGCCACGAGAACCACTCTTTGTAGGTGATCAAACAAATCTTCCACATACTTTCTCAGCACCTCATGATCCATAATATTCTTCCCTAGCTGAACTGCTCTCTTCCTAAACTCACTTGTGTAGGCTTGAATGCTTTGCCCATGCTCTTGCTACAAATGATGCCACTGCATCGCCATTTTTCATCTTCATGGAAATTGGATAGAATTGATTTCCTGACAGTATTTTGAAGTAATCTTGCTTGGACACAAGTGGTACTTTCTCACCTCTAATGAGTGTGCATAACTCTCATACCATGTAAGAGTATGCCCAGCAAGTTTCAACCTTGCAAAAGAGATTTGTTGGTGTGATGAAAGATGGTGTAGACTGAAGTACACCTCCATTTGGACACCCATTGGTCCAAACTTTCAGTATTAATCTCTGCATTGTAGTGTTGTATGTCAATTTAAGCCTTCACCTTGAAGAATCATCATTTGGAGTCTCACCTTGTTTCATTTCTTCTTTTCGCGATTCTCATTCTTAACACTCTTTTTAAGGATTCATTGCTACTATCAAGGTAACTTACATCATGCTTTCTAGAATCCAACCTATCAAGGTTTTCTTTCATAATGGAAACTTTTAGAACCTAGCTTCTCCATCATCTTCTCTTTGCCATTCTTGATATTTTTAACCACTTCTTCAATTCAATTTTAGGATCAAAAAGAAAAAAGATTCTGTTGTGACCTTTTCACACATCACCCCATTTAAAATGGGGACCCCCTAATTTTTGCTCCATTCTTGGTCTTTTGGCTTTGGTTTTGTCTCTCTCTCTGTGTCTCTTTCTGTTGTCTGCCTTTCCAGGGATGTGCCTGCCTTTGAGCTTGAACTTGAAATTTTGGCTAAGTCTGAGAATTAGGGTTTTGAATCTTCCAACCAGTTTGAAGTCAAATAAAGTGAGTAAATTGAAATCTGAGCTTAGCATTGTAGTCAGTAAACTTCCAGCAAGGTCCCAACAAAATTTCATTGAATTCTGACAACTTGCTAATTTTAGTAAGTACCTAATTCGGGACATTTTCTCAGCACTTTTGAAGTTCTAACCATTACACTGCATCCAGGACACTTTAAACTGCTTGTCTGCAAAATTTGAGCCAGATCTAACAACTTTCTATTTTTAGCAAATATCACCTTCAGGAGCAGATTTTAGGGTTTGCATGTAGAGTTTTTCAGTGCATGTCTCAAGAATATTTCTGGGTTTTTTGAGACCTACACAATGGTATAACATGCATAATGAGATGAGAACTTTCAGCACTCAGCCTTCGGAGGCTATTTTTAGGGTTTGCATGTTGGAGTTTTCAAGGCATGTCTGGATATTCTTTGTGGGTTTTTCAAAAGCTTCGCAGTGATGTAACATGCAAACCAGGATCAGGACCTTTTTCAAGAGCTGTCTTCAGAGGCTATTTTTAGGGTTTTCATGCAGGACTTTTTAGTGCATGTCAGGTTATTCTTTATGGGTTTTTCAAGAGCTACGCAGTGATGAGACATGCAAGCAGAGTTGGTCACTTTTTCAAGGACTTACTATTTTTAGCAGGACCACTCCAACAGTTTCCCAACACTTCAGTATCACAAACAGGGCAAAGTGCAACAGAAACAGGGTCAAACGAAGATCGTTTGAGCATCATGCAAGTCAAATTAGGGTTTCCAGCTTCGGGACCCAAAATGAGGGGTCAAACGCCAAAATCTCATAAAACCGGTGTATCCCATTGCAATCAGTATCTTTCAAGCTTTCCACTGGTAAAATTTGAAGGCAATCCGAGCACTTACTATTTATAGTAAGGCATTTCTGAAATAGGCTATAAATAGTAAGTCAGCAGCAGGCACCAGTGTGAACAGGCAAGTCAACCCATGAGGATCACGTCGGTTAGATTTCAAGTTAAACGGAGTTGCAAAAGTCCTGAAATTAAGTAGTTACTATAAATAGTAAATCACTTCCAGAAACATGCTATAAATAGCAGGCTGACACAAGATGGCAATGTGAACAAATCAACTAGATCATGAGGATCCTGTGGCGAAAATTTCAAATCAATCCAAGCTTCAAAAGGGTGAAAACTAGAAACTTACTAAATATAGAAAACCAGGGCAAGCAAGCTAAAAAATGTCTAAGTCTGAAGAATTTCCTACTCAACCCTTGAAGGCGCCCCAGGGTGAAGCTGGCTGAAGGATGGAAAAGTTTTCAAGTGAGAATTTCCTGTTGCCTAGCCTAAATGCGCCCATGTTGATGACTGGCAAAAGAATGAAAAGTTGCTAAGTATGTGAAATTTCCTGCTCAGCCCCTAAATGCGCCCTCAAGAGGATGAAGATGATAAAAAGTTTTCAAGTGTGTGAAATTTCCTCCTTGACCCATGAAATGCGCCCAAGCCATTTAGCTATGGAGGGCGTTGAAAAAGGTTTCTAAGTCATTGTTAATTCCTGCAAGACCCCTTAGATGCGCCCATGATTGGGATGGATGAGAAATTTTTTCTAAGTGTCAAGAATTCCTCCTTGACCCTCCAAATGCGCCCATCTCCAAGAGGTGTGAAGAAGAAAGAGAGCTAAGGCATTGTTAATTCCTGCAGAGGGTCCTAAATGCGCCCAAGTTTGAGGTGGCTCTAGGAAATGCGTCAAGGGGCGTTGTTAATTCCTCCTCAACATGCAAAATGTGCCCAAGGGTATTGAAGGTGGTGGCTCTAGGAAATATTCTAAGTATTGTTGAAGTTCCTCCATCCCAAGCAAAGTGCGCCCAAGGGTATTGAAGGTGGTGGCTCTAGGAAATATTCTAAGTATTGTTGAAGTTCCTCCATCCCAAGCAAAGTGCGCCCAAAGTGAAGAAAGATGGATGGGAGAAAAATTGTCTAAGGTGTTCAAAATTCCTCCTAGACCCCCTATATGTGCCCATGTTCATGGAGATGATAATTTTTTCTTCTAAGTATTGAAGTCTCTCATTCTCTAGAGAAATACGCCTAAGCTTGAGGGACGTGATGAAATTCACTAAGGCGTGGATAAACTGGTAGAGAATGAGTCAAAATGCACCAGCATCGTGAAGTTGAAGAAAATTGCCCAAGGCAAAGCAAGGAACTACACCCAAGGGAAGAAGAGAGTAAAGAATAAACTTTGACGAAAATATTTTTCTAATGTACAAAATTCAAAAATTAAAAGTACCCCTTCATCTATAGACACATGAATTTGGTGTTTTCTGAAGAGAATTTTCTTCTGGGTACTGGATATCTTCGACAACGAGATGATTTTGAAATTCTTCACACCCTGCCAGAGACTTTAAGATGTAGATTTTACTTGGGCGCTTGGTTGATGAAATTTTCTATAGGAAATAAATTATTTCTAAGGCAGATGGGTTGGAAATTTGGCCAAGGCAAAGCGGAGATAAAATTTCCCAAGGCTCAAGTTGGATAAAAGTTTCTAAGGCACAACTTCAAGGTTCACAAGAAGAAGAACTACGTTCAAGGAGTATAAGATGGGTGAAATTCTTTAAGGAATGAAAATGGAAGCTCAAGTCTCCAAATGTGCCCTAAGGGGGATAAAATGTTGGTTGGAAAATTTTCTAAGGCAGAGAGAAATCAAACAACACCCTCTCAACGCGCCCTCAAGATGGATGAAAGTTTCTGGGGCATAAAAAATGAGCATTAAGGAGAATACATGGTCAAAGTACGCCTATGATGGAGTATGAAGAAGGCAACCTCTGCTAGAGGGAAATGATGAACCCTATCAGATCCAGAGATCACTTAGACCTTGGAGATCAAAACATGGAGATCAGGTAAGTAAGGGGAGTTTATATTATTAAGTGTTCTAATGCTCTTCTCTTTATCTGTTTTGCAGGATGAACGCCAGGGCCAGAGCACGATGACTTGAAGTGATGAAGCAAATAGTCCAAGATGATAAAATCATGAAGGGAGATGTTAGAAGGAATGGCTAAGTGTTGGAATTTCTTCTCAAAGACCCAATATGCACTTAGGAAGGCGGGTGGCAAGGAAGAAATGATCGAGTCCGCGACTGAAGAATCCTTCAGGATCAGGGATGGAAAAATAATGAAGGCTCAGGCGTCGAAGACTTGAAGAGTGACAACTAAGAAGAAGATCATCCTCAAGCACTAAAATGCCCTCAAGAATAAAGAAGTTGAAACCATGATGATCGGACTCATCCAATTTGTAGTCAAGAAGAAGAACAAGAACAATGGGAGCGCGTCTATGGACAAGAATCTTCTAGAAGGATGGACATTAATTGCTCATTTATTACCCCATTCTTCTTGGTGGCGGTTTTTAGGGTTAGGGCTTATGTGGCTCGATCTGAGCCCTTCATTGTAATTGAATCTGAGCCATCCATTGGATTTGACCAGCTATAAAAGGGGCATCCCCCCTCATTTGTACCTCATTAGATTAGAAATTAGAATAGCAGAGCAGGAATAGAGAGAGATCGATATAATCGAAGGTAGTATAGTTTGATAGTTTAGCTTAAATTGAAAAGGAGGGAAAGTCTTTTGTTTGAATACTTTGTAAGAAGTTGTTGTGAACACTTTCATAATAAAAGAGTTTTCATTGATGGTGATCTCTTCTTTTGTTGTGAGTAGCTAGCGAGGCTTCTTCGTCCTTCCAATTCACTTAGGATCTTGAAGTAGCTTAAAGTAAAGTAGATTTCATTTCATACAAGTAGTTAGTAATTGTGGAATGTGGTGCTTAATTTGAACACCTTATCCATACCACTAGCAAGCTCGCTGACGGGGGTTTGCCTTGCATTGTCAACTGGAACATTGTGAACTTAACTTTGATTATGGTTTATATGTTGGCATGCGTCGTTGTGATGGTGTCTTCATGTTGAATCGTGATATGAATACCTTTGATAACTCCTCTGAGGATTGCACCGGTTTTGTGGAAGCTATCTGAAGCGAGGCAAAGCAAAGCTCGGTTGAAGTCTGTGAGAATTGATCGCCATGGCCCACGCCTTAGAGTAGAATTATAGTACCTCTTATCCCTACACTCATTTGAATTCAGTTCATTTCTGGTTAGTGTTAGGAAATTTGCACTTGCCAAATCATTCGAACCACGTGAAACCCTTTAATCTGTTGTCTGTTGTCCGCTGTTGAACAATTGTGTAAGTCCCCTTGAAATACCAACAAATCACATCGAGCCGACTGAGACTATCCACCGCCTAGAAGGAACCTTGGAGTTGAACCCACGAACTCTCTTGCAATCTTAGCGTGTTGGATACTTTGATCAAGAGAGAATAGGGTAGCCGTTGGCAACTTTATTTTGGGTTGGTGTGGTCATGAAAAACACATCAACAGATTCCTTTCCCCCTCAATCTAATAGATGGCATAAACTTGCAATCGCTGCAATAATCAAATACCCAAAGGATACAACTGCTCTAATACCACTTGATCTGTAAATAAGGAGTTTATACCGCTCTCTGCTATGAGTAAACAGATTTCTATGCAAATAAATCTTCAAACACCTCAGCAAGAACACTTAAAACCACTTAATATGGTTGTCACACACTCGAGACTAGTGGAAATCAAGGAAATACAGATGTCTTCAGACAGATGCAAAAAAAACAATAGAAACATACCAAACTGAACACAAAAAATTTCCTTGGGGAAAAGCCAACTTAGGCTGAAAAAGTCCAACTCTGGAGAGCAGTTTACCCTCCTTTCCACCATTAAAGGTTATTTACATTGTTACAAATGTTAAGAGTGCCAACATGGCATCAACAAACTCATACACTGATTTCAGAGCTTTTATTACACTTACAAAACACTGCCACTTCATTTTAGACTTGCATATTTATGAAGATTGACTTCTACCACAAACACACTAAGATCCAACCACTTCACATGTGGAAAGGCCACATATTAACTTCCTACAGCTTCTTGTACATGCGAGGATGGAAAACCAATTAACCAAATAGCAAATCGAATGCCAAAGGCTTCAAATTCTAATTGTTTGTATCACAACATGTTCACTGCTTGTTGCAAAGAAGAGTACCCTGATTTAGACAATGTTTGCCACCTATTGCAAGTGGTGAACTCGTCAAAGCAAGCTTTTCAGGTTAATTTGGGGTCCACATAATGGATTGGAGACTTCTCAAGGATGTCCTATTCCACCCCTAATCATCCTTAGTCCCTATCACAACTCCTTTTCACTAGTTAAATGACAAATTCCTCTTATTTTTTGGACAACACTCCAACATGTAGGAACACCTTGACCTCAATGGTCCACTTGACTTTGAGACCCGATTTTTAATTCAGTTCATCCCTTTTCATTATGATAGTACTTAGCTATCTTGTTATCTTGAAACTCTCAGTTTTCGTAGGAAAGGTTGTAAGCATTGCAAGATTTCAAGTTTTTATCTTCATTGATACACATGAGATTTCTTTTGTTAAACAATTTCCCAACTTGAAAATTTTTGTCTTGCCTTTCTCTTTCAATTTCTTAATGTATTTTGTGTTTCTTATGATTCAATGTTTAATGGTTGATCTTGGCCTCTCTCTTTTTTTCTAACAACGGTATCACATTTTTGCTTTAAAAGATTACCAAAAGGTAAGTCACACGTCACTATGTGGATTGATGATCTTGATCAAATTCATTTTGAGGTAGTGATCCCTACAACCGGAAAAAAATGTGGATAAGAAGAATGAGATTATAAGGTCTAGGACTACAAAATGCCGAAGCTAGGAAGAAACAGAGTTATTCAACAACATATGATCTTTGAATCAAGAAAATCGTGAAGGATGGAAATGCTGATGCAACTTTAAAGGTAGGTTAATCAGCATAGAAAATATGTTGATCATCTTCTTAGGCTAGTTGAATCAATGGATGCTTAAGTTGCCCCAATTCCAAGTAGTCTCTTCCTATAGAAGGATATCCTTCACCAAGTTGGAGAGATTGGTCACTATAAGCAAACAAAGAAAGTGTATGTTGAGGATCTGTTGGTTATTGATTTGTGTGTGGTTGACGTATTTGGTGAAACTTACAACAATTATGAAAACCTAGGTGAATGGGTAGAAGAGTTTATGCAGGAGATATATATATATATATATATATATATATGTGTGGCTAAAATTCATCCCAAAATTCAGGGGATGTCATCATTTTCAACTTCAGAGTTAATCAGTGCAGGAATTTTCTATGAAGCTACAATGGATGAGACAAATGAAGGGTATATTGCAACTGCACTATGTCTAGAAGAGATTGGAGAAATCCACCAAAGAGATCAGAAAGATCAGGAATCGGTGCCCTGATATATTGAATGATGTAGATGAATTCCATGACAATATACATGGTTCAATTTTCTCTTCTCAAGGGAATCATTCAAATAAATATTTTATGGCAGAATTCTAAAATTATACTAATGAGGCACAAACAAGATATGAAAAATTTGGCAAGGAAGCTCTGAAGAAGCTGATGAAAATGTTGTTACAAACACATGATATTAATGCAAGAAATAAAAAGTGTGATTCTCTATCCTACTGCTATCCACAGTGTTACTCAAAGTGGAACAATGCAATTGAGATATGTCAAAGTTTCAAAACAGGAGAATATTCAAGACAACATGGAGAAAATATCAGCACTCCAAATTGAAGAACGGTCACACATTGAAACAGCCAATCATAATTTGATGTGAGAGATGAAGATGGGACCCATCCAAACACTTCTCTGAAAGATACCACATAATAGATGACACTTTAATCCAAAGTGTCCTTTTATATATTGTTTTAATCTCAAATCCATGTGTTTTAAGAGTTTGTGTTGGTTGGAAGGAGTAATGTAACCACCACAAAACATTATCAAAAATTACTTAATCATACCCTTCTGAAAAATGTACTACTTTTCAGCAATATGCATGTTTGAACTTTGTTTCTAACTTTCTGCACACTAAAATGTCAAGGATATACTTTGACTCTGTATTTTCCATTAGCATTATCTTTTAACTGCAGTTTTTTTTATTTTAAGGTAAGTTAATATGATTTTAGTTGCACATGAACTATGGTTATATAATGGTGAAATGCCATTTATTTTCTTGTGTGACTTGTATACACATGTACTGAAGCTTTGTCTTTATTTTGTGATATATTTAATTCTTCATATTTGTATGCTTTTATATTTGAATACCTCTACCTACAATTGATTAATCCCTATCATATACAGTTGTTTACATTGAAGTCTTTTTCATTTCATTTATGAATATTGAACAAGGGAGTCACCCCACATAATAAAGGAACTATCTATTCCGCATATTTGTCTCACAACAAATCTAAAAGCTACTCCAATCAAATCAATTGTAATCTTTTTATTCATGTTAAATATGATCTTTTGGGCTATTTTGATTAAAGCAACGGTTAATCTTTGCATCCTTTTTCCATTAATTTGGCTACAGTAAACCATTTTGCCTAGGTTACAACAATAGGATCCCATGGCCGTGAGAGCAACATATAGATAATTTACAAGACTTGGCTCAAGGATAGGATAGAATTCATAATAAACTGACCAAAAATATGTATTCTACGAGCAATAGTACATCTTAGTACTAAAGGAATCTATTGCACAATTAGTTTATCAAGATAACCAGTGTAATTTGACTGGATTATAAGTGGCCATCAAATTTTAAAATAACTGTTTCTCCTTGTGTATAAATGGGCCATTGCGCACATTAAACATCAGATATTTTTTCTTACAAATAAAAGTAGCAACCCATAAGCAGAAGTTCCCAATCATGTCATTTTTCAACCTTGATGCCATCTAGAGCAAATTATGATTCCTAAAGCACTAAGTTCAAAGATTAAAAATATAAAGCTTACAGTTAAGGAAAGACAAAAAAAGTAGCTAGGTTTCTTAATATACCTTTATGTCTGGATGAGTCAAAATAAATTCTCCAAGAGAGGGATCCAATGTAAAACCATTCACACCTGTTCCTGTAGTCAAGACAAGCTGCAAAAGAAAATATTAGGCTTGTTCCCTGAATGACTTTTTTAAAATTCAGAAATACAAAAATATTTTAAACATAAAATGTGTTAGATGATCTACATAATATTTTAATACCATTAAAACAAAAATGTTAAAATAATTTCCAGCAATAATAGAAAGAGCAAAATATTACCATAGTGATATCAAATAAGGATTCATTAATTAAAAAGGCAACCGTATAGTTTGATTCATATTTTATAAATGACTTGTTAAAACCAGGTCTGCTTTACTCACATGTCAATTAATATCCTAAAGTATGATCTCAAATAGTAGTACTTTCACAAAACATGCACACTACACCAGCTAGAAAAATTTCCAAATGGGACAATTATGTTTCCACAATAATGCCACATATGTGCTGACCACTAAATTGGTCATTGCAAATTTATTAATCAGTGATAGTTGGTATGAGAAACTCCAAGAATTGAACGCATGTGTATTCCTCTATACCAATTAGATAAATTACATGCACGACTTTGTTTTCCAACCAATATGAGGACAAAATGGTTCATTTAGAGAAGAGACCTCATTTTCCTATGATCAAAAAAAATAGACAAGCTATGTAGCCTATGGAGTTTGAACATACACATGGTAATAAATACCTTTAGGACTATAAAAGGTTGTGAAAAAATACTCAGACCAGAACTTCTGAACAAACACATGGAAATATAAGAGAAAAAAGTAGATGGAATGACAATAATGTAGTTATATGATGATTTGAGTATTGTATCAAAGATTTTAAACTTCAACATTTGATTTTTTTATGAACCAAATTAAATATTTTGGGGGCAAAATCTTCTTTGAAGAGTTATTTGAAACCTTCATTTGTCACCAAACTCTACCTTTCTCTAACGTGGTAGTAACAATTCCATTTGTTTAACAAATATGTTTCTGTTTCACCCTTCCACTTTTCCTAAATTGCATACTTAGTTAGCAATTGGTTCTTCCTCATCTTAGAACAGAAATCTCCTGAACAAGAAAATTTAACATATTTTGCATGAATTCAAACCTGCTTAAGCATTAAGAAAATGCAAGCTTTCCTCAAGGTAGAACACTAAATTTCATGAACAAATAATGTTACATAATTAGTATGGATATTAAAATACTAAAGCACTATGAACATGTGAAATTAATCATCTATTTGGCATTGTCATTCAAGAGAATAATACCTCTAGGTGCATGCTACATCACCATATCAATCCTTCTATGGAGGCCTTCTCCAAGGTAGATCCCATAAAGTCATATTGTGTAATGTCCCAAACGGGATATTTTATTGGCAAATTTCCAATATGAATACAAGAAATCTAGCACTTTCTGATCACCAAGATCCCAAGATGGACAAGGTGAGAGCATATGGTGATTAGATTAAATCATATATGGACATTGGCAGCAAGCCTCACAGCTAACAATGCATGCAAATACAAACTGAAATGAATGTGGGTCTTGGCGGTTAAGCCTTCCAATCTCCCTTACAATGCCAATGCAATATCAAATGAAGGATCTCGGAACTCTGCCTTCCAGAATACAGTAATCATTTACAATGATAATATCTAGAGCAATCTGGCTAAGAACTACACAAATTTTCAGAATGAAATATAAAATCACTGATGCTGGAAATATTGTAGGAAACTCCATAAACTCAAATATTAAATGCAGCAACAGAAAGTACAGAAAACCCTAGACTGATTAACTTGAATAGGGCTAGAAATTAAACCCTATCAGCAAACCCTAGACTGATACTGTAGCTGATATTAAACCCTATCAGCAAGGATTGCAGCTAATAATACCCTATCTCCATTGGAAACTGGTGATGGCAGCCATTATAACAGACTGATAACAACAATAGAACCTAAGGCTTACAAATTCCATTGATTTGTACAATGGAGTCATGGACATTGACTGTATAGCACCCAGAAATGTACAACAGTCTCACACAGTCATTAATACCTTCTGGAAACATCGTGCTTTATCTATAATATGAATTAGCAGCTTAATTACATGTGCTTGCTCCTCTATATGGTACGGCCTACCAAGGATACTCAGACATTGCTGCAATTGACTTCAAATATATGACGCAGCTGCTTTTAGGCATGTACAGTAGTCTCACAAAAGGTCAACAAATGCTGTGATTGACATATGATAGCCTTTGGATATCAAAAGGCAGCCCAAAATATACTGTGATTCAAATGAAGGGTTTGGCAAACCAAAAGAAACATGCTTCAAACTTTCTCTCCCGTAAAGCTATTTTAATCACTTCAAAGCTGATTCTCACTATTGAACTTCTGCGACCACCTTCTTTAAACTGTATGGCAGCTTTCCTTGGATATTTAAATCCATTTGACTTGATACTATATGGTATAGTACTAATGTTATCAATATGCACAACAGCAAATATGATATAACAAGGAAACCCTTCATAGTAGGTGAAGTAATTATAAAAACCAGCAAATGAGTCTAGAAATTTTATTAACTAGAAACCCACAATTCAAACTGAAACTGAACTACAACACACCCAAAATCTGAAAACCTCCACACAAACCAAAAACTAGCTGAAATTAGAAATACTTCTACAACTCTTTAGCACAAACGGCAGGAATGGAATTGCTCAAATGGATATAAGGGTTTTCATCCTTGAACTAGAAGGAAACTCAGAGGGTTTTCCTCCTCCAAATTTTAAAACCAAAAGGGTTTTCATCCTTCGGAATTAAGATGAATATGGGGGTTCAATCTTAGAAACAAGGGTTTGATCACAATACAATTGATCCTTCTTCTTTCCCAAACCTCTCTTTTTATAGGCTCTTTGAGGGAATATAATATTATTTTCTGTTTTTCCCTTTTCCCTCCAAAACTTTATTTTAGAAGTGTCTAGAAATGCCTTTTAATAAAACATCACTTTTGGCCCTTTTTCCTAGTGACTTTATTAGGTCCACTTTTAGCATTACATTGGACATTTAATTTAAAAATAATAAGTTGCCCTTTTTAAAAATGTTATAAAATAATGTCATCAAAACAACTTAAAATATTATTTTAAATATATCCTTAGCTTTATTTGAAAAGAGGAATATGACATGTTGATATTTCCTATAACCCAAATGGGCATCGTGATGTGCCACACATTACTATAATGTTTTCGTTGATGAAGATGACACAATTGATGTTTTGAAGCCTTTGCCATCAAATTGCCTCAACTAATACCCATGTAGCAATTGTACTATTAACCAATAGCAATCAATCGAGCAATAAAAGTATCAAGTGTACAAATCCCAATGCACTTTTGCAAAGTGGTGGGGAATGATGAGTTTCACACCACAGACCCAAGTTCCATTCCCACAAACGGGGCACCTCGTCTTATCCTAGGGCCAACAACAATGCAAATTTGATTCTTAACCTTCCACACACACTTATTATTTGATTAAAAAAACTATTGGCCCTAACATTCATTCAAATCTTAGATAACTTAAATTAAAATTATTGTTTAAACTTTATGCATCAACAATATTTCAAACCTGCAAATGACAAAAATAACTCACAATCTTCGTATTATAATGAACAGTAGATAACAAATGTAAATCCCAATCTCCTTCTTATTACAATAATGACTATATTACATTCAAATAGTTTTGCAAGATCATTAACTACAATAGCAAATTTGTACCAACAACAATTGCAATTCGGATAAATACAATGTAGCTGAAGTATGCATCCAATGAAGCTCAATTAAGAACTTTGTATGAGATTTCTTTCCAAAAATCACTAGGCTTTTCGTCCTAGGATTGCCACGCTCAAACACAAGTGCTCAAAAGGAATTTGGTTAAGTGTAGATGATCCCCCTTAATGGATGCTTTCATCCCTTTATATCCATTACAACAATAATGGGTTGGCCACAATGTAAATCTGCAACTCCAAATTTGAACAACGATTATGGGCAAGAAAAATTCACACTTCTAAAAGTTATGGTGCCAAACTAACCATTAATGACTTTACAACACATGCTAGGACATTGTAGAGAGAATGGAAACAAAGGCTGGAATATCAGGGATTGGGGGTCGGAGATACCACAAGACTCATACCCCGGGTTAGGGCGTTGAATGTTGAGCAACGAGAGTGTCAGTAAAGACAAGTTTGAAAGTTTGACGAATACAAAGGAAGAGTCGGTGGAAGGTATGATAGGATGAAGATGTTTGAAAGTCCAATGGGGACCAAGGAAAGGTTGGACTTAGAAGGGAAAGCATGTCTAGATAGAAAACTTTGAAACTAACAACTAACAAACACAGACTTTGGGGACCTTATACATATAGTGGGGGAAAGAAGAGGAAGAACATGTACACAAAATGGGGCTTGGGAAGAACACGGAAAATAGGAAATGGGCAATTTGGTCCATAACCTAGATTATTACAAAATGGGGACATGGCATGCCTTGTACTAGCCATGTGGACACCTTGAGGTAGGAATTGAACCATTGAACTAATGAAAATGAATTGACCCAAGCCCACCCTTATGTGTCACCATGTGGTCACGTATAGTTACATCAAGTGTAACCATATTAAGGACCCAAGCCCACCCATCCTCTTTATGACCTCACCAACAATGTTTAACCTAGCATATCAAGGCCTAGGGTTTTGTCTACACGCAAGCTCTAAAGGTGTTTGATGCTGATGTAGTGCCCTATCACTCTTTTTCTTTCCTTTCAATGACCCAAAGACTTCGATATCTATCCAAAAGGAGAAGAACCCAAAGCAAGTTGAAAGAGGGAGCTGTGAGGCTCCTTTCACCATGTACTAACATAGGTAAGGAGCAAAAAAGTTGTCATGTTTTAGCTTTCTTTCCAATAATTTAAAGACTTGGATATCTTTCCAAAAGGAGAAGAACCAATGCAAATTGAAAGTGGGGGATGAAGGGCTTCTTTCACCAAATATTGACTACAAGCAAGGAGCAAAAACACAATATTTTTTCATTGTTATCAAAAGCAACCTGTAAATAGATCTCTTTTCCAAAAACCTTCAAAATATATATCTTGAAGCCAAGGAAGAAGGTCTAGTTTTAGATTTGGAAATAGAATATCTAGAAGACAATATTCAAAGATTAGTCATGAGGCATCTCATTTGCAGATTTTTATTTATGCAATTATAAGTAGGAAACTTGTACCAATGGGTCAAGAAGCCACCGGGTTTAGATGACCTTCTATTTAATTGATGGCAAAATGGCCCAGCTTAGATAAGTACAAATTTGTTTAGTCATGGCCATATTAAAATTTCTCAATACTAGTTTAAAGAAATGGAAAAAAGTCTTCAGGAATCTATTTGATTTCAAAACAAAGCTGAACAAAAGGGTGCAAAAAATTCAAAGCCTTATCCAAAAAGATGAACTTTCTAACTATCTTGTGAAAGAGGATGAGGAGGCTCTTGTGTAGCTGGATGAGATCTATAAGAAAGAGGAAATATTTTGGTAGCAAAAGTCAAGGATCAGATCTCTTTAGGAAGGAGATCAAAACACCGAGTTCTCTCATCAATAAGATCAATCACTTGGAGATTGACTTGGGAGTTATCTTGGAATCTCAGGAGGGTATTGGTACGGAAGCTACTTATTTATCTGATAAACTTCTGTTGGAAATATTGCCATTGATTTCAAAGGCACTTACTTAAGATTATTAGAATATTGTCATTGATGTCAAAGCAAATGTGCCACCTATAGAGGAGAAATGCTAGTGGCAGAGATACGTGTACATATGGCTAAATTATTCTTTATATTGCTGGCCGAATTCATATACATGAGAGCACTGCATTGGTGAAGAATGTTTATTATCCAAGGTTGACTTGTTGATTGAAACAAAAACAAATTAAGTCGACTTCTTGTTGAAATTTACAAAATGGAGATATATAACATATAGAAGGAAATATGATTATGAAAAATACGAATCTATAACCATTATTCAAGCC
This sequence comes from Sequoia sempervirens, assembly GCA_007258455.2. Lineage (NCBI taxonomy): Eukaryota > Viridiplantae > Streptophyta > Pinopsida > Cupressales > Cupressaceae > Sequoia > Sequoia sempervirens. Next base: position 12,808 of record VDFB02037610.1, on the reverse strand, counting down.
AGCAATCTTATGTTAATTAAGAGGCAATTTGATGAAGATCAGTTAGAAGTAGCGATTATATTCACAAGGCAGCAATGCATATTAAACAGGCAAAGCTTTTGTTAAAGAGGAAATCACATCATAAATTAATGAGCATCTATTTAAAGTATTAAAAAGCAGTGATTAGAAATAAATATAAGACAACGATTAAAGTTAAAAAGAGCAGTGATTAACAGTTAGAAAGGCAGTGATTACGTTTACTAATGGACAGCAATGCATGAAGAGCAGCGATTAAGTATAGGCAGTGATTAAGGAAAAGTTAACATAAGGCAGCGATTAATCCTAAAAAAGGTAACAAATAGAATTAAATAAGAGAGGTCAACCTTCATTTAGGAATCGCACCTCTTAGGAATGTCTCTTCCCTTCGAAAGAGTTCACGCCCTTTATGAAGGGGCATGATATGGTATAAAAGGAAGAACAAAGGTGGTGGAAAGGAAGTAAGTTTACAATAAAATATCATTAAAATTGAAGAAGATTTATAAGCACAATTACAAGAAGATTAAAGCAGATTTAAAGTAGAAGTATGAAGTAAATAAGAGCAAACTAAAAGAAGATCTATGAGCAGACTAAAAAGAGACATAGGAGCATATATGAAGGAAATATAAGTGGAAGAGATGAGGAGAATATAAGGAGAGAATAAATAAATAATTCAAGGAAATGAAGTAAATAAGTATTATTACTTATCACAAGTAGAAATTGGTGAACAAATGTAATATCATACAAGATGATTTTGTGAAGAAGAGTGTGTGTGAGATGTGAGAAGATTAAATAAGAAGAAGAGTAGAAAAGAGAAGTATGTGTAAAGATAAAGAAATTAATTAATTAATATAGATTATTTTTAACCAAGAATCACAAGGGTACAGTGTAGAGTTGTGTCTCATGATGAGACAAGATATATAAGAGAAATCATTCCATGAGATGAAGTATGTGTTAAAGTTTTATCATTCAAGAGTGAGTGAGGAATATAGAAGAATGAAGTGAATGAATATTAATTGAAGATTTGGTTAAGAATAGTCAAGAGACATGTTGAAGAGCTATGGCTTTTAAAGAAATAATACGTATATGAAGAGACATATCTATTCTAAGCGATGCATCATTTCACTAGGTTATGAAGATATAAAAGATAATTGCAAGTAGAAGTGAGAAGTGTGAAATGTGAAGATAAATAAGAGGAAGGTGTGTGAGGAATAACAGTATATATCAGAAGTAACACTTGCAGATCAGCAAATGAGAAGATAAAAGGAAGATCATTAAAGAAAGGTGTAAGGAAGATTTGTAAGAAGGATTCATGGAAGATTTGTAAGAAGAGTTTATGGCAGAATTATAAGAAGAATATATGTAAATGTAAAAGAGATGTATATGCAGATATAATTGAGGACGAAAATATAAAAGATTTATTTAGAAGATTTATGCAGATATCATTAAAGGCTATTTATATAGAAGATTTATGTAACATACACTGCTGATTTATTTTTTTGAAAACTTTTGTTTGCCGGTTGCTTGTTCAATGAAGTGTTTGTGTTTGTTTCAAATGTGATTGCAATGAACAAGAAACACTAGAGAACAATGCCTTTTCAATAGAGATTGCAATAAACATCATAAGCATTCATTTTCAGTTTATAATCAGAATATTACATTGAGATATCAGACCTGATATAGGAAGTTGCAGACCTGATAATGACTTGTAACAGCAGCAATGAAGCTCTAATATTGGGCATCAATCAAGCTTTTGGAAAACAAACTCCTCTCTCTCCAACATCCAAACCACTAAAATCAGACCCCAACATTAAACAACTGAAAGCATCACCTTTGCTGGTCATAATCTGGAGTTTTTGCAGCAACTGGGGTGTCCCCCTTGAAAAGTTCGATCCTCTCTAGTAAATCCAAAACTCCACCAAAAAATGCAATCTAATACTTGATGGAATCACCTTGAACAGGGCCTTCCAATGAGCTAATACCCATTTCGTTTCATCAAGCCATGACGGAGCTATGAGCAAAAATGTGGTTCCAGGTCCAGGAGAGTATTGCCCAGAAAAATATTAGAAACGCACCAAAATCTTCATATAATCACACCAAACTGAAAACCAAACACACCACACCAAAAACTCCTCAAAATATCTGATAAATCTTCATTTTCAATCACCAAAAATCGAACTCTTTGTTATGTTGCCAAAGTAGTCATGTGCAAATGATAGCCAAAAAGGTGTTATAAAGAAATTAGGGCGATGGACTTGAAAAGCCTCTCAAATTTCACCTAAAACCCACGCCCTTCTTGCCTTTGGAAAAATAAAACATTTTAAATTATCTTTTCTCCCCTCTCTAGAAGTCCCACTTCATGGAGGAATTAAATATTAATAAAGCTCTTTTAAAAACAACTTAAGTTGCACGCCTAGGCCCAAGGTACTTTTTCAATGACCACTCACCCCCTCAACTTAAGTTTATAAAATAACTTTATAAAACAACTTAAGTGACTGAATAAAATAATTATTAAATATTGCAACCTTAGGCCCTCCAAACCAACTGAGAAATAATATTGTTGCGTACATACCAGCCTGGGACCAACTCTCCAAAAAAGACTTACTATAAATAGCACTACCAAAAATAGTAAGTGTAAACCAAACACCAAACTGAGCAAAACTGAAAACCACTGAAGAGTACTATGACCAACTGAAGATAGCAACATCATAAACCGGCCACTAATATAAATAGAAACCCTCTGAAACCCCAACACTGAACTCCAATGTTGGCCACTGAGATCCTGTTGGCGTTTAAATTCGCACCTCTGGAATGCGGATTTGAAAACGGACAGCTATGCACAGATAAACTGCTCTTCAAATTAGGAGGGGAAGCTCCCTCTTGCTGATGGTGTTTGAAAGAAAGTAAACTAAAACTAAGTTGCCTATCTTTTTGATCAGCTTAGAGCACAAGGTTTTTTAAACACAAATGCCGCAGCTGAGATTTTCTGAAATAAGAAGTTCAACTACGACTAACTTAAACTAAAGACGTTCCTAACCTCTCAAGTAATAGCAGAGCAAGAGAAGTTAGAAATTAACAAGGTAGATTCTCTGACAAAAATACTTCAATCTCTCTTTCAACGAACACCTACACACTTCACTGCAAGCTGAAATAAAGATCATAAAAGTAGAACACTGATAACGGAAATCTGAGATTTTAGACCAAGGCAAAAGAGGCTCATGATTTTATTACTCAAATCTCTAAAACAAAGCTCACTTCTAACATGCCTTGAACAAGAAATTGCAGCTAAGGAGGCTTGCAAACTTATTCTTAACACAATAGAAAACAGCAATCTTACTAACTCCTTGTTGGCTAAAGAGGCTCAACAATTTGTTTATCACAACACAAATGAACCATACTTGAGCAACAAATAGAAGGCACAATAGGCTCAACCGTTTGTTCTCACTAGCACGGTTAAAGAAAACTAAATGAGCAAAGGCTCTTATTTATAGACAAGCGGAGGAGTAGGGAACCTAAAATCCTTGCTTTTGAATCTAGGGCTTGCTCAACAAGCAAGCTTTATTACTAAATCTAGAAAGATAAAACCCTAGAAAGCGAGCGGAAACAACTATTACATCTTATCTTCTTTCTATCCTCAAAGAATGGATAAGGATTATTCCAAGAATAGAAGCGGGAAAGAAAGCTTCTAGAAGAAAGCTGCTTTAAAACTCGATCACATCCGCTAGGAAGTTAGAAATTGTTGTCCCGATTCGGTGCATCTATGCCATCAACAGCAAAACACCGCTTTTCAAGAATATCTTCAGCATCTGCAATGGATCTCAGGAAATCTTCAACCTCATTGGCCGCTTTATCGAACTTTGCTGACATCACTGAAATATGGCCTATCCTTCGCCAACTGGACCTAAATTGTGCAACACTGAACTGATTTTGCACTTCCTCAAGCCCGACGTAAGAACCGTCTTCAAGACTGCCCGAGAGGGGATCTCTATGACAATTCGCTGATGAAAAGAAGAGCTTCAACCACCCTTTGGCTGTAGGTGATGAATTCTTCGGATATCCTCTCATAAGTTTTAACTTTGAAAACATGACGCTCTCTCCAAGCAAGGATTTGTCTTTTATGCTCCTTTGAAACTGCTGAACCGTAGGCTGTGTCTAAATCAGCAATGATAATCTCATGCCTAGGTTTTACTTCAGCCAATGTTTGTTCCAATCCTTGGATGCCTTGACGAAGTTCATGAGCGTTTTCTCTCAACTGGAACATCCGAGCCAAGATCTCCTTTCCTCTGACAATGAAGCTCTCGATCCACTCCTGAGTCTCTTTCCCACATATGACCAACTGTCTTAACTGATGGTGATCAGCTGGTGTCTCTAAGACCTGGGGCAGCAACTGGGTTGCTTGTGAAGAACCACGAGCAAGGTTAGTCTAAGCTGCTGATTTTCAGCCTTGAGGGCTGCCTTGTCTTCTCCATCTTTTAGCACTCTTTCATGAAGGTTTTCGGATACAACTTTGAAGAGACTCAAATCTGCATGTCTGGTATTTTTACCGAGATTAGCCTTGACCATGACAAAATCGTCCATGTTTACCTCATCCCTATTCTTATCTTCTGGGGGCACTGTAGTCTCTATGACTATCTCGTTATCAGGATTCCTATCAAAATGAACTTGTTTCTTTGCCTTCTTCTTAGGAGGTTCCTGATAGATGTTATCGAGATCATCAACACTCACTTGATATGAAGGCCTTCTCCTAACCCTTCCTAAGGAGTTCTCAAGCCAAGACACAGTAGTATCTTTACTAACTTCCTCAGGAGGTACTGCTGCAATCTCTTCATCATCTTCGATATCAAGATCAATGTGAATTGGTGAAGAACTCACAAAGGCATGTAAACATGTGCTGAAGGTGGCCTCTTCTACCTCAACTCAGGTCGTCCCTGTATGACTATGCCTGAGAAATCCAACCTTCTTTTTACATTTTTATTTGATCTACAACCTTTGGCGCCATCTTGAGACTGACTTTTACCCTTTCCTTTCGCCTGTGTTCTGGAAGAAGAGGGAATTATCCTTGGCGGCTCTGCTACTGGAATAGAGTTCTTCCTTTTAAGCACTAAGAAAACCTTACTATGCTCAATGACTTGTCTTGTTCTGTCTTCAACTGAAAGAGATTCCTTGTTTGCCCAATTAACTTGTGGAAGAGGCTGATCCTCGATTCGTTTCTGAGTGTACATCGGTAGAAGCACATCTTCATCATCATCAGAGAGCCCTTCTATATCTTCATTTAAACAGTCTTTCATCTGATGGAGAGTTAGCCTGCTGTAACTACGCCTTCGCACTTCAAACTCATCTGCACAGTTAGCCCAAAAATCTTCAAGTGCGGGTATGTGATTGTAGTTCTTCTCCAACCGGCCAGCGTAGACACCATGAGGATCAAATGATCGCCTCTCACTATAGGATTTGAGGCCGAATTTATCTAACTCTTCTCCAATTGTCCTGGCATCTGCAGCAGTCCTGCATGTATAAATACCCAACCCTAATGGAAAGTGAAGAGAGGGTTTCTTTCTATTTCTCAAGACTGTGTGGACACCGTGAGCTTGCCTCAAGAATTCCATGAAGATGACCTCATCTGACAGATACCTTGGCAACATGAGCGGAGCACCTGAATAACCATAAACCCCGAGATAGGTAAAGATAGGAAACTGTTACATCCCAAATTGAGACGTTACAATTTTCCATTACTAGATAGAGTAAATGTGAATTTCAGAGGTGAATTAATGATGCTTGTACCTTGTTTTCAATGTGAATGTTGTTTCATTTGATGTTATTTTTGGTGAAATACTGCATAAAGGAGAATAGAAGGTTATTGATTTATGAAGAATCTAACTTTTGAAATATTTCATGTATTCTGCTTCGTTTTGAGCATATGACTCCCGTTGTTGTGTCACAGTGTGCAGGAAAGAGGACCAATCCTCCAGGCAGAGTAGAAATATCACTCGGGGAGGAACTTGGTCGGGTAAGCAGTAACGAGTACCAGATGAGCATACACACACGTCAGTATAGGTTCTAAGAAACCAAGTCAGTTTTGTTGGTCAAGGTAAGTCATCCGTAGGCTTGTTTAGTATCATTAGGAGTCGTATCTTCTTCTGAATGTGTAAATAAGTGATTCTTGCCAGTATAATCTCATGTGGAATAATGTTTCTGGTTAGAGGTGGGCATGTGTATATATATATACATATAAATACGGTATGTACAAGTGTCCATAAGTACATTCATGACGATACAACGTATGAAAGCAAATGATTATGCCATACGTGTGCGTTGATATAAATGTATTTATGAATACTTATACATAAAGGAGATATACAAGTAAATATGTATGTATGCATACTCACAACTAACCCGTTATGTATATATGTGAATATGAATATATATTATGACGATATTACCTCAGAATCTACATATACACATATATATACATATACATGAGTACGTATAGTGAAAGTATGCTGACTGGCTCGCAGTATACGTACGTATAATCTAAAATGTAAATGTATATACATGTATAGGTGTAAAGGTAAATATATTTATATATTTAATATTATAATAAAGTACATATATAATATAGTCTTTACAAGATATAAATATGTATACGAGATTATTTAAATTATTAATTTAAATAATTATACATAAAAATATAATGTAAATTAAAACTATATTATATAGATATTTTAATATAAATAAGATAAATATATATAGATATATTTATTAAAATTGAATGGAAAATCAAATGAAGTTTTAATTAAGCATTTTATTGAATATTCATTTAGAGAAATGAAACTATATCATGATTTTGTAACATGAGACGTTTTTCCCAAAAATGAATGTTTCATTCAAAAGTCGAATATCAAATACTATGACTTCAAATATAAAACAAGTATTATTGTCACAATTCCGCTAAAGTTCAAATATTTCCTTTGAACTATATCGAAACTATAAAGTGGAAATTAATGAGGAAAACGAAATACGTTTTAAAGGATCTCATTCCCGTGAAAAAAGAAAACGGCGCCGATAAAATCACGCGCCTAGAGAAGCTCGCGCCTGTGACACACAAGCCGCGACTTGGTCGTTGAGCACAATGCATACGCAGTTCTTTTGGCAACTAAAATGGCGACGTGGTGTGTTTCAATATTGACCTTTCATCTGGAACGGATCTTTGCTTCAATAAAACCTTTAAAATCTGAACACGCCTTGAGCTGTCAATCCGCCATGTGAGAATTGATTTATTCCTCTCTTGCTGGCTTAAAAACGACTCGAATCATCTCTATTTTTAATGACTAAGGGTTTGAGAAACCGCCATGTATCATTTTGATTAATTCTGGGCACTTGCTGTCAATGTGCATGCCTTCTTAAAGGGAAAACGGTTGCAATTCAGGTATATAAATATACACGCCTTCCTTTCATTAAACACATCACTTGAGCAATCTAAGTTTAGTACTTTGAGCCGTCCCTGTTCATTCTATAACACACAATTCTGGAATTCGGGTTTAGTCTCATGACAAGTATATCTGAGTGTTAATTTGTTGAGAGTGAGAATTATTCTGCTAAGTGAGTTTTTGAGAGCATTTAGCAATTCTGTGAGCAAATTTAGAGTGTTCATCCTTCGTAGAGTGAGTTTTTAATCTGCTAAGAAGTCCTTTGGCTGGAGGCTATAGGTGTAGCAAATTCTCACTAGATCAACACCGGTGGAAAGCTCTTGCCAGGCATGTTAACTCTTTTACTTTTTCATGAAGTTGCTATTCTCCTTTGGTCTAGAAGAGTTTATAAATAAAAGTCCACTTTCATTGAAACATAATAGGGAAGGAAGGTCGTTCTTTATGGTATACTTGGAAAGGATTTCTAAAAGGATTGCCTTAATTATAGAAGTATTGTTGAACCATTAAACAAGTGGAAAATTTGTGAAATAGGAAGACTAACGCATGTTCTATACTATTAACTCTTGCATTAATTAGTAAAACGGAATTATTGTTCCGTTGAAGAGTAAATTATATTAATTAGTAGACGGATTTACTGATCTATTGAAGAGTAAATTACAATTATTTGTATTGACTCCATATAAGGAGTGAATGTTTGCATATAGCTATTTAAATAGGAATGAAATGAGGGTATTTAATAAGTTACCGATCACAACTAGTTGAAGATTAACTTAGTCAAGTTATTAAAAGCTCCTAGGATGAGAAAGTCCCGCGTAAGGGAGATAGTTGTGAGTACTTGTTAATTTGTTCTCCTTTCTAGTAGTTAACTTGAAGTAGGACGTCTAGGGTACGTACTACCCCGATAGACCAACCTACGCGTAGTGTAAGAATGCCTTAATGCAAATCGGCCCTGAGTAGTGCATATGATAAATGACTTTCATTCGAAGTACTGAATGATAATACTTTGGCCAAAGTAGTGTAAGGAACCATTTAGTTGTAGTACTACACTGTCAGTTCACCGTGATCCCGAAATACATCCTAGTTCGAGAATTGCCGATTGCACAGAATCTAGCTTTGTAGGATCACAACACTATGCTCAGTTGGTAATCGTTAAAGGACACCCTACCAATCTCTTCTTCGAAGGGAGGGCCATCTATCTAACGATAGGTGTGCGGGGGACCCATTATAAGTCCGTGGTTGGCGGAAAAGCGCCCGAGTGATGTTTCTCCTCCTCAGCAAGCAGCCGATGTTCCAAGATTTGAAAGGACGGACTCCTGGACCTTCTTACTACTATTTGTTCTAAAGCTCATTGGAGCTATGTTAGTTAAGGTACGTATTCTTGTTTCATGTACTTGTGAAGTTATTATATTGAAATGGAATCTTTGTTGTATATTAATATGGCAACTTGTTCATGTTTTGTCAATAAAGAAAAAGAAAGATTCTATTGCAATGACATGATTAACACGTTTACATACTTGTAGGATGTAAATTATGAAAATTTTAATTTTACCGAAGGGTCGGGTCGTTACATTTCTTCTGGTGGCTGCACCATGTCCAGGTTCTTTAAATATTAGTTTGCCTTTTTATTGTAATGTTTGTATTTCGCAGTGAGATTATTTGGGAAGATAAATAAATCATTTGGCTTCAGTTTGGTAGACTTATTTCAATCAAAATAGTCTTCTAGAATTTTATTATAATTTTTCAAGCATTTCTAGCAAAATCGCATTTTTGTCTCTTTACTGCAAAAACACCAAAAAAATCAAAAATACGGAAAACAAACAAAACTTCAATATTACTGGCCAGTGATCGGGTTGAGAGACACCCGGTCTCTTACAGTGGTATCAGAGCACAGAATTCCTGCCATCCTGTGCTTTTTCAATTGCTTTTTCAGTCAGAAGTTTGTTTTTCAATGAGTAGAGATATCATTTTCTATAGTATGGGTAGAGGAACAGGCAGAGTTGAGGATTGGACAGGTCCACCTATTCCTGAAGGTGAGATAAATATCGTGGGTCTTTGGGGTAGGCCCATGTGTGATCCACCTACAAGTGAAGAAATAAAGCATCACCTGCTAATCGATGGTAGACGTGAGATCCCTGCTGCATTACAGGGATCAAGGGTGGTATGCAAGGTATACACCATGAGGAGTTTAGGTACTGTGCACGATAATATGATGGACATGATGTCCCAAATTGATTGGCACTCATTAAATAGTATACCCATCCCGTACCAAGACTACATCTTGTGATAGGGCGCATTTAGCAGGACTGCAGCGCGGACCAGCCTTTGCATCAACACTGCGGGATAGCCATCAATTTATCTATCATGAGCGTAGGCCTGGACAACCTACATTCATATCTAGAGAGACCCCACCTTCGACTCCGGAGGCAGAGCAGCAGGGTCATCATCAGGAGTTTCAGCCACACAATGGCATGTCAGTGGCAGATGTGACTAGATTTCATGGTGAGTATTTGTCATTAGCACCCGAGATCAGGCAGGCTTTGACTTTCAAAGAGTTGATGGATGTACATAAACTCTAGAGGGAGGAGTGTAGATTTGACCGCGCGTAACTCCTCGTGACGTACTCTGCTGTGTGAATGTGTAGATTTACAGTGATGTGCGCTAGTGGTGACTACCTTTGCCCTACCTTTGATGGTTCCTCATAAGAGTTCGCCAAATGGTCTCATCCAAGAGCTGGACACCTTCATCATCACCGGTAGGACTCCATGCAGGAGGACGCAGGCCATTAAGCTCTGCTAAGCATTGCATCTTGATGGCCATGATGGATTGGGTGGCACTCAAGTGGCATGTACACACTGGCCATCATGCGCCGCCATTACCATCGAGTCTACCACAGTCTATAGAGCGGGTTCCCACAAGAAGGATCCAATCCCACTCTCGTGGAGCTTAGCCTGCATGCATGTGTAGCTCTGGATGCTTGCGTCGGCAACTTCAGAGAGGGCTGCGCTATGGTGATCGCATTTTAGAGGAGACTTGCTATTCCTCTCGGCCGAGGGCTGCCTTCCAGATGGAGCCTGGGTGAGAGAGGTTAATGGCGGCATCGGATCCCTCCCATTCTCTGTGAGGCCAAAGGAGGAAGGTACATGCATGGAGCTCTGCAACACCTCAGCAGCAGTTCACTCTGTGCCCACATCTCTATATCAGGCCTACAGGTCTTTGATGTGAATAGGCCATTTGACAAGGAGGGATCCACCCGATCTTTATTATTATATCCTAAATTGTGACGCTTACACACTCTACCTATATTACCAGATAGGAGTAAAATGTGAATTATGGAGATGAATTAATGATGCTTGTATCTTGTTTTCAAAATGAATGTTGTTTCATTTGATGTTATTCTTGGTGAAATACTGCATAAAGGAAAATAGAAGGTTACTGATTTGTGAATAATCTAACTTTTGAAGTGTTTTATGTATTCTGCTTTGTTTTGAGCATATGACTCCCGTTGTCGTGTCATGATGTGCAGGAAACAGGTTTATACCTCCAGGCAGAGGAGAGATATCACTCGGGGAGGAACTTGGTCGGGTAAACAGTAACGATTACCAAATTGAGCATACACACACGTCAGTATAGGCTCTGAGAAACCATGTCAGTTATGATTGGTCTAGATAAGTCATCCTTAGGCTTTAGGAGTTATGTTTACTTCTTTATGCTTTGTAAATGATGATTACTCATTTGTCTGACTTACTGTGGTTTGGCCTTAATGTGGAAAATGTGAATGGATATATGTTAATAGGTGAAGTGAGTATGTGTATACATGTATATAATGTACACGTATCCATAAGTATAAACATGTCAATACATATGTATGCTCGGCAGATGGATATGCCCGTATGTACGTATTGACATGATAGACATACATTTACGTGTACAGTGCGTACAATGATATACATATATATACATACCCACGTTACCTATTGCCTATGAATAATGATGTTATCAATAATATTTTATTGGAATTTACATATATTCATATTTGCACGAATACGTAAGTATGTATATTGAAAGTATGCTGACTGGCTCACAATATACATATTTAACAATCAATACATATAAGTGTAAATATTTAAATATGTAAATGTTTATATATTTAATAATATATAAGTATATATTATATTATAGTTTTACTTAAATACATATATGTATATATTTAAATATATTTAAAGAGTAATATTTAAATATATATATATACATATATATCGGAGTAAATAAATCTATAATAGAAATATATATATTATATACATTAAATATATAAGAATATAGGAATTTAATATTATTACCTAAAGTGATTTTGGAAATCAATTTTATATTACCTTGGGTAATTTTGGAAATTGAATTTTAAAATACCTTGGTAAAATTATTAAATAATCACTTTGCATAGTAAAATCTTTATTAAATGACTTTGGAAATATTTGATTTGATTATCATATGAAATCAATACATGGTAATAATAGATTTGTTTTGAAATCAATATTAAATATTTAACTCAAGGAGAAATCAAAATTTTTGGAATGCAAACATTTGAAACATTGAAAATGAAAGAGGAAAATACGTTTTATTCATAAAACTGCTTGAGAAAAATCGCGCGCATCAAGAAAACACGTCTGAAACACGCGGGCAGAGAATAGGTCAGTGAATAATGGCCGAAACTATTCTTAAGGCATCAAAAATAGCAACGTGGGATTGTTGCAGTATTGACGTCTCATCTGGAACGGATCTTTGCCTCAATAAAACCCTTAAAATCCGAACACGCCTTGAGCTGTCAAATCTGCCATGTGAGAATTGATTTATTCCTCTCTTGCTAGCTTGAAAGGGAGTCAAATCACCTTCAATTTCAATGGCTAAGGGTTTAAGAATCCGTCATCTATCATTTTGACTAATTCTGAGCACTTAGATGTCAATCCACATGCCTCCATTGGTGGAATCCGTTGCATTTCGGCTGTATAAATATACATGCCCTTCCATTCGTCAGGGGACACACATTGAACAATCTGAGTTTATCATTCTTATTGAACCTCCATAATCATTTTCTGTTCTGGTTATATTTATCTGTATTGCTGAGTTTGAAAGATACTGGGAATTTTTACCAGCATATACCAGTTACTGTGGCTATCCCTTTTTGAGTTGTGAGTGAGCTTTAGTATTGCTGAGAGAAGCTTTTCATATTTTTCTGAGAACTTATATCACCATTTGCTAAGAGACATCCTCTGTTTGTTATCTTCACAATTTCTGAGTTCACACTAGGAAGTTGAGATTACTCTTCAACCGTATATCTTTTGCCATTGGTCAATTTTGAGGAGGAGTTAGAGACT
>VDFB02037609.1:0-16373 GCA_007258455.2 Sequoia sempervirens | reverse complement strand
CACCACCAAGCTCCCCACCAAAACAAACCAAAATTCCCCAACAAATGAATTTTTTCCTTTCTTACATAGAATCTCCCCAAATTTGGTCAACCCCCAAAAATATCCCACCCACTAAAATTTATTGGGCTTTTGGAGGATATTTCCTATTTTCTAAACTTAAAATAAATTTATAATTTCCAATTGAAATGTTATGCATTTTTCAAAATTCTTTAAAACAAAAGAATACCATCTTTGCAAATAATTTACTTTATCAGCAATTTTCAAAAGTGAAATTAAGAATACATTTTTCATTTTATTTATTTATTTTAATTTAATTCTTACTATCCAAACATTATTTCTACTTTGATTTTAATTAAATCATAATATCTAATAATTTCCCAAAACAACTATCACTTTTAATAAAACACCGTTAATCCAATTAATCAATAAACTCAATCTAAATGTATTAATTAAATCAAATCAATCTATAAAATGAATAATGTTTCAACATTGCAATTAAATACATCTACACATCAATTTAACTGTGCAAGCCATTTAATAACCTCTATAAATTGCAATTAAATAAATACTCAAAGTGAAATGGACCAAATTAACACAACCAACCCGACAACAACTCGACGACATGCTATGACTAGGGTGACTACTTGGCACAAAAAACCTAGCTACTATCACCTAATCAATTTCCGTTGGTCAATGGACACGCTCAAACTTGTGAACTAGGTGGAGTCGATGTCATGTACCTGTCAACCTGCAAACAAAGAGTACATCAACTTGCATATATATATAGTATGATCAAACACATGGTGAAGAGAAAATATCATAATCATAGGGCACTCACAAGTGAGTGATACAATCCCGTCCCCTTAACCAATACACAATTACTAACTGATGATTCTAACAACCACAATATAATTAAAGCATAAAATATTTTAAATTAAACCAGTGTTACGCAAATACAAAACATGGCATAATGATAACATCTAAATATAATCCCATCACATCAAAATATAATGTTTACATCACTCAACAGATAGCGGTCAAAAGTGACCAAGTTCCTAAGTCAAAGCATACTGAGACACAACATACAAAGAACACTGCCGAACAAAAGAGCCAAAACGGAGGGGTGTCACATCCTCCCCCTAGGGTCAGGCTTACTCCTGGAAGCCTACAAAAAAAATAGGCATAGAACTCCCTCCAAACCAACTAAACCCTAACCTACTGAGAACCTTGATCCGCGAGGATCAACTACTGAAGTCGAAGGATGAACTGCATCTAGATGTTGTGCCTGACAGATATCCACCGCAGTAAAGGCCCTATGCGATCTACCTACATCTCCTACTGCTGGCTCAGATGCCACTCATCCCTAAGAAAACCCAGATGCACCCCTATTGGGACACTTTCTAGCAATATGACCCTGTTGGCCACATGCGAAACACCCAATACCTCTGCCATAACCTCTACCTCCAGAAGGTGTGCTAGACTACTGAACACCACCCCTAAAGGTAAACTGTGAACTCTGATACTATCCACTCTGAGAAGGCACCTGATGACCACAAGCAACACATCTTATCCCTCTACTGAATCCCCAAGCACCTGGAGAGACACTAGGTCGTGGAAGACCACCACCACTGAATGCTGACTGAGATCACTGTCCAGTCTGATTGCAACTATTACGATGCAATCATATCCTACTACGATCTCTCTTCTTCTGCTTCCAACTTTTATCAAGTTGGAACAAAGAGTTTTGTTTCCTTGATTGTGAAGGTTGTTGTTGCTCACCCATAGCATCATGATCACTATCTTGCCTTGGGCCTAGAAGAGCTAGAGTCTCCTCTAAAAAACAATGCAACAGAGCATTCCCGATCCTTGGTGCATCTTGATGCTGACTACCAACCTCTGGTACAAACTCAGAAGCATGCTGCTCCTCATGATCTAAAACATGGGTAACAATGGGAGGTGTATCCTATTGATTACCTCCTCGACCACCTACATGGTCATGACCTCTACCATGACCTTGCCTAGGTGGCATGATCCTATGCAGATACATACCACAACATAAGACAAGGTACGCAACATTATCACTTCAAAATTCATTTAACATTTAACATTTTGAATCCAGGTACAATAATTTAACATCTACATGATTTCTTAAGACTTAACAATAAAGTTGGGGACTATATACCTCACCAACAAGATGCACCTATTATGCAATTAGCATTAACATACAATGGTTTCACTAATCTCTTTTCTCTAAACTTTTTCTTACTGCAAAATGATTTTCTATTCATATTGTACATTTCCCATTATTATGAATGCAACTTGGGGACTTAGGTCCTTTATCCAATGTTTGATCTAATGAGACAAACCTTCATGGATACATAAACATTTTCTCATAAGATACAACATACCATGGGTTTCAATACACCACACACTCAAGGACAGACATCTTTGTTAAACCAATGGGAAGAGAGAAAAGACAAGATATTTATAGTTCTAACATAGGCACAAATGCAATCATGGTTTCAACATGACACGATCACTTTCGCACAAATGCATCAACCATATGAGAGTATGCACAAATCTCTATGAACTAACAACATGATCCTTCATTTTCTATTACCATATTTCATAATCTCAAAACAATATAACATGCAAAAGCAACTCCAAAACCACATAGGGTCAAATAGGAAATCACTTGTACAATGTGGTAAAGCACAATAAAACATGCATCAGATACTTGCATGGAGAAGGAAAACAACAAGACTCCAAAAGAGAATACACACCAAAGGAACTTCTTGGCACCCTCAAGGTCAAATAGACCTTCCAAGAACACAAGCAAAGAAACCAAGCAAGGCTAATTTTTTTTTTGGCAACACATGTCACCTGCATCCCACCAACAAGCTAAGGTCCAACATGCTCACCCGCAACATAGGATAGAGGGAAGTAATTGATCTCAACCTCAAAAGACTCTCAACCAAGGGAATCACTCCAATCTAGAAGGGTAAGGTAAAACTTGGAAGGCATCATTCCTCCACGACTCAAGACAAGGTTGGTAAACTCAACCCTCTAAAACGCCATACTAAGGCACTCAAAGCAAGAGGTCCTATTACTATCTTGCAATCATAAGCACTTGGAACACACCCAACCACACACATGCACCACTCAAGGGTCACAACCCTTTCCACAATGAAAGAGCCATACATCAAGAAGGAAACCAATCAACACACGCTTCTTGGTAGGCTCGCGATCTAACTAACCCCCACAAAAAAATTCATCAACAAGACATGCCAGGGTGGAAATAACAACAAGACTGGCTGTCGTCCACCACACACAACACACCAAATTCACACACTACACAATTGTCCAAAATGCATTCTTCCAGTAAGAAGGATATCGGTGCATTGTACACTACACTGAGGATCCTATCCTTCCCACTAGTTTCCTGCACCATTGGACCTACACCACTTAACAACAACTTCTAGGTAGACAAGTGAGATCAACCCAAAAAGGAAAACATAAACCAACAAACAAAACACCTAGGTTAACTCCATGGCTCATAGTGCCCAAAGTATAACCTATGCAACTAACAGCTTAATGGGTTCCACATTATCCCAGAGTACCCAGTGTTTAAACCTTGGCTCTGATACAATGTGTAATGCCCAACCACGCAACCCTAGGGGAAGTTGCAATTACTACACAAATGAACTAATTTTTTTTTATTTTTTATTTTTTATTTTTAAATACAAATAACAAGTAAGTTCACTACACGATGCCAACAACCCCTAAGGTTACAAGATTGGGTTTACTTCAACCCAAACAAAAAACATGAATTAAAACCATTACATATAATTGTTTGACAAATTAAATTGTACATACATTCCATATATGATAAAATTAAATCAGACAAATTAGAGTTCCATGTGATCAATAATATACTTTACAATATGGTTACAATTCTCATTCCCTGAATGAAATACTTCCAAATATAAGGATTACAATTATAACTTCCACCTCGATACAAAGAGGGGTATTAAATTAAATTTATAACTGAAAGAATAATCATGAAGAACTGGGTCCCATGAGCTCTTCAACTGGAAATCTCATCCAAAGAACAATAGCCGACGCAACGGATTAAGATGCACATTCCACCCAACCATGTGATACCTGAAGGCTCACCCCCGTATAAGACATAGTAACCAGATCTCTGTGAAAGACCTTCTACCTCTGTGACATGGACTACAATAACACCGAAGGAATTAAATACAAGTACCACATCACATGACACGGCGATTACATTGTTTCCCCGAAGCATAATCATTTACATCCCCGATACAATCAATCACATGAACTGAAAGGTCAAACCAACAACTCTAGTACGACTCACACATCACTGATATAGGTCACATTGCTTCCAGAAATAAAACAGATCGAGTATGCTAAGAAGACCATACACATAAACCCAAATACCAACTGTTGTCGTAGAAAGAGTGTCATCACACAACTCGTCATGGGATCTCCTCTGGGAATCTTCATAGGCTCCGGCCTCCACTATGAGTTGTCCTGGTGGCCTCTACCAAATCCTGGCACCCATGCTCACTCATGCGGAATCAAATACCTCTCGTAAAGACAAGATAGATGACCTTGCCATTCTAGGCCTTCCCGTCTCATCCCAAGTCTATACAAGCCCTTGGGTCCATGAGCGAGGCTCAATTATCTTAATTAGTGTGAAAAACTACCCTACTTCTAAGTACATTAATTTAGTTATCACTTGATTAAACCACTTCTGAAGGTTTCCCAGTTTACCTCTTTGGGCTCTGGCCCCAAACAGAAGCCACTCTTCTACTTGACAACACACCAACAAAACCAATCATCAAGAGAATCCCAAGTGCATACCAATACGATAAAACCACTCCAACTCTAGGAGGAACACATGAACGAAACTCACTCCAAACACTGGAGACAACAAAAGTCAAAACTTTCTCCAAACACTGGAGGAAACGAAGGTCAAACCCTCCCCAAGCACCGAAGGATACAAAGGTCAAAACCCTCTCCAAACACTGGAGGCAAAAAACACATACTCCACTCCTAATCCAAAGGAGACACAAGACTCAACACCCACTCCTAATCCCAAGGAGGCACAAAACCCAAGACAATCCCAAGGTTGACTATCAGAATGACAACCCAAAACAATAAACGAACCCCTATCTGGAAGACTTCAAAACACTTACTCTATTTCATGAGCCACAAGCAAGAACAAATAAACACTAAAAGCATTTCGAGTAGTTAAATAAACTAATGTTCAGATTTTCTAAATCCAGTCAATCACAGTTTTCATCACTTGCAATTATCCAATCAAATACACAAATTTCATTTCACGACATGGAAATGTTTAAAAATCAATCATTTTACTATGAGGTTCACAATTAAATTCATAATCAAAGTATTTCAATGATTAAAGTCATTTGACTAAAATAAATCATTCATTAACTCTAAATTTCACAATTATAAACATGATCAAAACACTTTAATAAATGAAGTCATTTTGATTAAAATTTAAATCAATCTACTTACTCTAAGTTTACTATTATTTTCATATGCAAAACATTTAATAATTTAAAGCATTTATCTAAAATCAGTTAAACTTATTTCAACTTAAAACCATTAATTAGTAATACTCTTTCCTACCAAAATACCTTATTCATTAAAAGTATAATTTCCCGAATATCCATATATTTTAAATGTATATATATCATGATGAATATCTACTTATTTTTATATTACAATTTCCCATAAACGATTTAATTGAACTTTACAAATTATTTTAAAATCATATATATATAAAAATATATGTGTATATATACTATGCATATATATATATATATCTAATTAATTATATATGCATAAATATATATATAAATATATATATATATATATATATATATATATATATATATATATATATATATCAATTTATTATTTTTAAGTAATATTATTTAAATATTATATATATATTAATATTAATATAATATTAAATAATAAATATCAAATAAAAATGATTTAACACGAAATCCAAAATTTTCGTTTGAAAGCCCATGAAGCCCTAACTGGCCGCGGCCTATGTGTGATACACACAGTTCGTGGCCATTCTAGCCGCGGTCTGTGTGTGTGGCGGTGGGGTTTGACCTCCCACCCCACAGCAATAAAACAATTTTTTATTTATTTTTTATTCCCTGCGTTGTCCATGGAAAAAAAAATAGGGTATTTTCCTAGGTTTATCTCAAAATCCAAAATTTTCAAATATAACAAATATATTTGTATATATATTTGTGAATATATCCATGTATTGATATGCATGGGTATATTCACAAATATATATACCCAGATTTTAATTTCATACTCAAATTGTGAAAATAATCCAAATCCATTGCAAGAACATAAATTATTTTCTAAAACAACAAAGAGGGTTTCAAAATCTAGTTCTAAAATAGAGTTTTCTTTTATTTTCATTCTATTTCTTGGTGTAAATTCTTGTTTGGTTTTCCATTTCCAAATCTATCTACAAGTTTGCAAATTTTAGAGCATTTCCATGGATTTCATGGAATCTAAACTATATTTTCAATCATTTAAATCTCATTCCAAATGAAGCAAGAAGTAGAAGGAAGAAATGGTGGAACCTTGTTTTTTCTCCACAATTTGGAAGCTTTCAACAATGGAGAATTCCAAGCACTCCTTCCACTCCAAGATTTTAGCCACCTCCAAGCTCTCCACCAAAATCAAACCAAGAATTTCTAAACAAATGAAATTTTCATTGCTTACATAGAACATCCCCAAATTTGGTCAACCCCCAAAAATATCCCACCCACTAAATTTATTGGGCTTTTGGAGGATATTTCCTATTTTCTAAAATTTAAAAACACATTTATTCTCAACTCCTATTTCATTGCATTTTCAAAATTTCATAACAAACCAAAATCTCAAGGTTGCAATAATATGTCTTATTCAAAATCTCCAAAATGTGACATTTAAATACATGTCTATTTTGTTATTATCATTTAACTTAAATATCTAGTATGGTTTCCATTCCCATTAACAATTTAAATTTAAATATGCCATAATGGAAAAATAACTATTTCATTTAATTTATCACCATTTATTTAGTTAATCCATAGACTAAAAATGATTTTATTAACTAACTCAAAATAACGAATGGAACAAATTGCGTTACAACATTGAAACTAAATATGTTAAATCCTCATTTAACTCATATCTACTATTTTTTTAACAACCATTAAAATAAGGAAAGCAATAGTTAACCAAGGAGGAATGAACCAAACAAAACTGCTAAACCTGACGACAACTATGACTAGGGTGATGACTTGACACGAAAAACCTAGCTACTATCTGCCAATCAATTTGCGTTGGTCAATGGACACGCTCAAACCTGTGAACCAGGTGGAGTCAATGTCCTGTTCCTATCAACCTGCAAACAAAGAGTACATCGACATGCATATATATATATATAGTATGATCAAACACACCGTGAAGAGGAAATTTAAGAATCGTAGGGCACTCGCAAGCTAGTGATACAATCCCGTCCCCTTCACCAATACACAATTACTAACTGACGATTCTAACATCAATCATATGCTCAACAACATAAAACATCATTAATCCATTATTTTCTAAATTAATCCGAAACATGGCATAAAGATAACATCAGAATCAAATAACATCACATTAAAATATAATATTCACATCGCTTAATAGATAGTGGTCCAAAGTAACCAAGTTCCAAAGTCAAAGCATACTCAGACACAACATACAAAGAAGAACACTGCCGAACAAAAGAGCCAAAACGGAGGGGTGTTACATCCTTCATCTATTTAGCATGTAAAATGGAATGTCAATACTCCACTTCTTGAACTCTCTTTTAGAAGTACCAGAGGATTGACATTCTATTTTAAATGCTAAATAGATCAAGGACCTTTTGGAATGAATTTCATTTAAACTATGAATATGAAGAGATTTTAAAATAGGCTAAGAGCAACTAGATCATGGGAAAAAAATTGAAAATTTTGAGTCGTTTGGTGATGCTTTGTAAGTGGCATAGAAGAAAAAGTGTGCTTGTTATTAGCTACAATATTTTTGTATACCTAACTTGTGATACAAATGTGAGCCTTCCTAAAGAGGCTAAGCATATTGGAAAACTATTTTAGAGAGCCCAGGTCTACTTATTCTTGATGAAGGTCATCAAGCTTGAAATAGCCAATCAAAGATACGAAATTCATGCAAAAATGTTAATTCAAAACTGCACATTATACTCTCAGGAACTGTTTTCCAAAATGAATTCAAAGAGCTTTTCAACACATTATATCTAGTAAGGTCAAATTTTATCAATTTCTACTTCAGTAAAAACTTGAAGCTATCCTCGATACCTGGTAAAGTTATGGCTAACAAAAAAATTTACAGGCTGAGGAAGTTCTACATGGATGAAATTGAGAAGAAAATTTAGAATGGAAAGGAGAGTGGAAAAGTAGATTTTGTTGAAACTCTTGCAAAGTTCAAGTTAATGACTGATTCTTTTGTTCATTTTTATGATGGGAAGATTCTGAAAAGTCTTCTGAGAATAAAGGATTTTACTATGATTTTGAGAGCATCTTTTGTACAACAGGATGTCTTAGATCAAATAAATAAAGAAAAAAATTATGAAAGAGCCAACAATTTTGAATTTGAAACAATGGTGTCTTATGTAGAGAATCCCACTGTGATTTTCTCCTAGAATAAGGTATAGAAATTTTGAATTAGAAAAAATGGTGTATGAAAAACTATTTAGCCTATTTGTTATGCTACAACAATTAACTATAGGTTAGAACATATCCATATTAACATAAAATAGTAGGTGCAATTCACCTCAAACTCTACTGTGGTAATTGATTTGTAAGGAAGTTTGCACTCCTCCATGAACATTCTCTATGCACATAGCCAACAATTTAAATTTCTTAACCAAAGCTCCAAAAATGAGTGTCTTGTAATTGCACGACTCCTACTTTTTCTTTGAGTATGATAGTACCTGAGCTTCTAGTGTTTCTAGATGAAACCTATAGTCGAAAAGTGTAGTCTCCATATGAAGGAACCATGTTCGGAGCTCTTCCCTAAAATGAGGGTTGAAAAAATTAGAAGAAAAGAAATACCATAATTCTATAGTAACAATTTGTATCAAGCCAAATGTGACAAAGTATAATTAAAAAGACAAATCCTTACAATTTGGTTCTCCAATATCCACAACTTTTGAACTTAACTAAAATGAAACATCTCCTAGTCTTTTATAAGAACAAGACTCTTGGGAAATTTAATAGACACATGAGAAGAAATAAAAGGACGAATCAATATAAGGCACATGGTGAATGACATATAGCATAAATACTTGTAATAAGTATTAAAAAAATCAACCTTCTTCAATTGTTTTAACTTTTGAGACTTTTCAAAATAATATTAGGACCTCCAATTAGACCAAGCAGATTTATGATTATATCTTTAGAATGTAGGAACTTTCTCTGTTAGATATGCAAAGCAATCAAATGGGAACCTAAAGTAATCAATTGAATCCTAAGATGTAATTAGGTGGAAACTAATGTTTTTGTCCATCAATGCTTGTATTCCTACACTGAGGTTTTGCTTCCTAGTAAAAACACCCAAAAATGTTTCACACTAGCTCAAGATACTCTCCTTCATTGCATGCATAATACTCGATTTCTCAATACTTCTTTATCTCAAGATCCTCCTTTACATGAACTCCTGAAGTGTACCACCCAACTAGGTTATGCCACTTAAATAGCAATCCAAGTTTTCCTAACCATCCATACTTGAACGTTGAATCACAATCTATTCTTCTTGTACGTAAAAAATGTCACATATTAACCCATTCTAAATAAAACATTTAATCATCATAAAACCATAATTAATAAATCATTTCAGTTTTAGAAAGAATTTGATGTCATTTACTATCAAAACTAAAACTATATAAATCACAAAAAAACCATGAAGCCTCCTAAATGTAGCTTAAAGCAAGTTTACAGGATGGTTTTTAGCATAAGAATCTTTCTACTACAACTCTCAATGAATGTATTATAAGCAAAAAACTAAAATTTTCACAATCGAAGTAATGTAATCAAACATTTATTCCAAACGTATGTTAGGAGATGTTAAATAAAAATATAATGATTTTTTTCTTGGTTTCTTTTATCAATATGCCACGTGGAAACTGAATAATCACTAAGAAACCCTAACAATAAAAAATGAAGTAAAGATTCAAGAAAGGAAATTCTAATGTACTATTGTACATAATGGTGAGGAAGGAACTTATATGAGAATGACCTACATACAAATCATTGTCATTGAATTTACACCCAGACAAAGAGAAAATAAGCAATGTAAGTACAAAGGGTTATGCTCTAATAGTAATGGAATCACCATAAGAGCATAACCGAGGAAAAAATTCTCGTGACTGTAATTATGTGATCCATAAATTTATTGGTCATGTGGCACAGTTGTGCTATAAAAAATAAAAGATGCATTCATGTGTGACCCAAGTTTAATTTGGATATGTTGTGATAGAAATGGAGGCACTCATATGAGCAAAATTCATGTACAAATAATTGTCATCACAATTAGGTGTCCAATTATTTCAACAGACATTCAGTGCACCTGTGGTATTAAAATTATGGAGTGCATTTAGGTTGACTCAAGTTTATTAGGTTATGATGTAATGATAGCATGATCCAAGAGAAATGACCTCTTGCTACAATAAAGAGCCTATAACTCTAGTTGATATGTTGTGTTATATCAATTATGTAGTGCATTCAAGCACAACCCATGTTTAATGGGCTATTCTAGAGAGTGATCAAGATTTTCTAAACCTTAAGTGTATATCTTAAACTACAGACCAAGTTTGTTGCATACTTGAATGCAATGTTGGGTTACCATAAACTATAATAATGTGATATGCAAATAAACATTATGGGAAGTATTAAAGCAAGACCCATGCTATATCATATACATTTCCTTGATCAATTTTATCATGCAGAAGCATCACACTCCACCCACCCCTTTTGGCCGGTGTTGCTCCCTCATTAGTAGAACTGTAGCTTATGGGTAGGAGGTTTCTACACATTATGGAAACAACTCGATTGTGCTGGTAGCATTTGGGGTTCATTGACAGGAGACTAAGATTTTGGCAGGACCATGCTCCATGTCTCAACGATGACCCAATGGCAGAAGTAATTGTGTAATGGGTTTCAGTTGAGTCTCATTAGTGAGAGTGTTTCATATTGATGGGATGTTAGTCTTTCTCCCAATGATTGGATGATATCGACATGGCTGGAGTGTTTTGGTGTGATATTGGAGGAAGTCCCTCCGATGGGCCAATAGGTGATGATGATTGAGACATGGTTGATCGGTAGAAGTTGCATTGAAATCCGAACTATACGACAACAAAATGGAAGGTTGGATGACATGTAGGACTCAACATAACAATGGTGTGAACAAACAGATGGAAATTAACAATTGGTCGTGTAATCCACATCCTTGTCAATTATGGAGCAATGATAAGGCGATGGTGGACTCAGTAATGTGAGTGGTACAAGTGGTCTGTTGGTCAACAGCGGTGGATGGTAAATGAGATCACGACACATGGTGAAGTGATATTTGATGTATTCCAGATCATTGTTGTGGAATCCTTATTGATTGGTCGATGATTGGAAGCTATTGATAGTGAGGTAACTTCATGGTGATACTACAAAAATAGAGACGGAAGAATGCTAAGGCTGACATGATAAAGGTGCCCAATATAAAGAGATAGCTTGAGATTGGGAAGAGACAATAGAGGAGGTTATGATCAGCCAAGAGCTCGTAGAGCAGGGTGGCAGAGTAGCCCATAGTAAGGTAGGGGATTTCCCTATAGATGTAATTTCTGAATGTAATTCTAAAATTTGTTCTAAATGAATAAAAGAGAGTTGTTGATCTATGTTGTGTCAATCTCTGTGTGTGTTTTGTTAGTGTTAGCTGCAAGATTGTGACAACTTGATAAGGTCCTCTAGTCTTGACTGCGTTAGTTTACATACCTTAATGATCAAACAAAAGCTTCCCACACACTCTAGGATACAATCCAAGATCATACCACACCTTTTCAAGATAGCTAATTTTCTAATCCAAGATTTAAAGTTGTTTTTTAATACCAACAAAAGCATTGGGAAGAGCATGACTAGGGTACAAATCCTAGGCCTCCATAGAAACATAAATCATAACTCTAGTGGATTAGTGAGGTTGCAATACTAGAAAGATTGAGACATTGCCTATTTGTCAGAATAATTTTAACATGATAGCAAAAAAATTACCCAATACCAGTTTTTTAAATACCCCTATAAAGAAAATGCCTAACGTCCTCTTTTTAAAATACCAAGATATTCAATAACAAAAGGTTCACCAAACATCAATTTTTTAATGCTCTAGAAAAATGAAAACAAAATCAAAATTTAGAAAATTGTGTGTAATACTAGAAAAGGTTGAGACCTCATTTATTTCTTAGAAAAAAACATTATCTCAATAGCAAAAAATATCTAGTACCATTTTTTTTAAATACCCATTTCAAGTGAAAACCTAGCATAAAAATACCCAAAAAACCAATAAACAAAATACTAAGCATCATTTTTTAAACATACCCAGATATCCAATAAAAAATCAACCAGCATCATAAAATTAAAATAACCAAATAGTACTTCACGAAAAAAACCCCACATCAAAATTTTCAAATATCCAATAGGCATAATGTATATATCAAACTTTAAAAAAAAATTAAGAATGGTTTGCTTACCTCTGATATGATCCACAGTAAAAAGCTCAAAATCCTCAAGACATACTTCTAGGTGGGGAGTTTCCTGATAGAAGGATATATTTTTCCACATTCTAGATCCATACTTTGAAGCACTTCTAGCAGGAGATTCCTCCACTAGGAAATCCCTTCAATTACTACTCAATATCTCCATCTTCAAAACCCTTCAGCCTCTTTTTTTCCCAAACTATTTCTTCTAACTATGCAGTAGTTAAAAACTACAAGAAAATGGTGGTCTTAATTATATTGTTTGATTTTTGTTATGCATATATATATATATATATATATATATATATATATATATATATATATATATATATATATATATATATATATATGTATGCATAAGTGTCAACTAAAGCCTAAATTGATGGCTATGAAGATTTTCTCTCAAAAAAAAAGTTTGATGCAAAAAATTAGTTATTTATTTAGTCATTTATAGCCGTATTGCAAAACATGAGTAGAATTTAATCACTTTTAGTTGTCGTGACTAAATTTTTTAGTCGCGTAGTCATTTATTTACCAAATTATACTAGTGTGAGTGAAGAAGACCTCAAGGATCCCTCTTCTTTGGCTCTTGGCACAAGAGGGTCAGAGGGTACCCCCTTTCTATCCCACCCTTACAGGTTCATTTGCCTTCCCCTTACAATGATCTAGATTGGGAGAATGACAACCTCTTGGTTGATGAGGACTAAGGGAGTGCATGTTCTTTATTTATAGAGTAAATTTTTGTGTGTTGTGTTTCCTCCATACTCTTTTTTTATATGTTCCTAGAGGACCCTTGTCACCCTCGTAGGTGCTTGGATATAGGAGTGTTTTGTGTTGCAAAACTTCTTCTATTTGTCACATCATTCTTCTCTTTTTTTGTGCCATGATTTTAAAAAATTTGGGATGATTCAAAGTGTTGGGGGCATTTAGGCCTCCCTTCCATATTGACCCGTTTTTTGTATTTTTATTTTGTTTTCATGTAACTTTCTTCACATGGTATAACATAGTAGGGGGTTGATGATAGTTTATTTATATATTATTATATTCTATCTATTTATATTTATGAGCAACTTTGACCCCAAAATATCATATCCCCCTATCTCTTATTCATTATGTCATTATTTGTCCTTTCTTTTTATCTTTCTCTCTTCTTTTCTTGTGTTGTGATGTTGTGGTGCTTAGGTGTTGTCCCTTGCATGTGTGACAACATTACTATGGTTACATCTCGTCATGTTCCATGGGCTACAACAAAACTTTCATTCTTTCTTTTCTCTCCTTAGGATGTCACGTGCCTCTAAGTTTAGCATGCACCATCCTAAGGGGGGGCTATCATACTGTTCCAATTTTCAAAAGGTATATTTAGTGGCCAACAATTCCCTCCTTTAAAATCCTTTATTTTTCAAAAATTGCATTCTTCAACATGGATTCCTAGCTGAATCTTTCTTTTATCATGCATTCATAAGATAAAATCTAAAAAAAATCCTTTAGGAAGGGAGTTATTTTTCTGATGAAGAAGTCTAAAAACTTACCCTTGTGAGGGAGCATTCTTTCTTTTTAATTTCTTGATAAAAAAAATCTTTCAAAATGATTCGTTGATGCTAGAATCATTGGTGAATTTTTTTATCACTTTTCTAAAATGTAATTTATTTTAAATAGAGTGTCCCTCGAGTGGACCCCTTTTCTTTTGAAGGGTTCCGAAGGGACCCCTTTGAAATCTTCTCCTTCAATTGTTGACTATTTGTGTGATTGTCTTCCTATTTTCCTGCCTGGCTTTTTGCTATCCAACAAGTTTTATCTATGGATTAACATGTTGCTTTGCAGGTGCACCTATGAAGCTACTTTCCAATCGATCTTGCAAAATCAAGTACCTGTAAGGCCCCATCAAACTCTATAGAGCCTCTCACATTGAGCTTCCCTTAGTATTGAGCACCTAGGGGTGCCTCCTTTGTAAGTATGAGGACTTGTGAAGTGCTTGTTGGAACACAATGATCTACTGAGAGGGTGGTGAATCAGTAGATATTAAAAAATTAGCTCTTAAAACCTTTTGTGCAGACTACTTTCTTTAACTCTTAATAAAAGGTAAGTGCACCAAGATGGTTCCCAAAAAGGGGGCTTAAGTGGCCACTTTTTTTAAAAAAATAAGGAAATAATGACCTTGGACATGAAATTGAGGATACTTACACTCAAAATTTTTAGATGGAACACAAAGAAGGATTCAAGTGCTTCGTGTCTACTTTCTAAACTACTAATTTATTTTGAAAATGGTTGAGATTAAGGGGTTCAAATGAGGTACGCACACAAATTGATGTTTTTTTTCAGAAAAGCATAACATAGTAACCCCTGCGGTACCCACCCCGTATGGCGAGTTTTTTTACATTTCAAAACTACCATGTGTTTAGAAGCAACGCGATGGAAGCTGGATTGATTTTTCCTCGATATTTCTTTTAATGAATATTTATTTTTTACTACCTTTCAAGTGACACTAAAAATAGAATTACCAAGTAAGCACTCCTTACACAAAATTTGGAAACTAATTGATTTTTTTTTTTTTAATTTTAGAATGGAGTCTGGTTTCTAAAAATGTAATTTACTTGAAATTTTGATGAATGGTTAATTTATAACGAAAAAAGCACCAAACACTACTTTTTTCCAAAAAGAGACATACAAACAAAAGAAATTATGAATGAATGACTTAATATTGTCACAAAGTGAAAAAAATTACATTGTTGGATAGCTAAGAGAGAACCTAAAATTACCCAAATGTTCGATTTGTTTGATATTAAACCACGTGCAATCCTAATGATGAGCATGAACCCAATTATGTGAAATATTGTAGAAATTGGAAAAACACGTCTCTGGTTGTTGGGAATTCCTTTTAAGGATTTGGGTTGGTATTCCAAGGAAAATACCAATCCCAAGGCTTGGAGATTCCCAAAGCAAGATATAACGCGAGCGTGTTATAACGTGCTCATGTTATATGTTAGTTTTGGCATGGTTTTTAGGTTGTGGGGAGCATATCTAGCAAGACATAACATGAGCGTAGTATAACGTGTCCATGTTCTGTCTTGCTTTATGTTAAATGCATATTGAATGTATGTTTATATATTTGTATGTTTGTATGCACACGTATGCTTGTATGCCATGTATGTATGTATGCTTCAGCTGCACCACCCAATGCAATGAAATGCCCACTCTGTACAAGATCAGGCATACGGAGCAATGCACATGGGCTGCTCTCAGGCTGCATGTAGGATCAGGCGCACAGACAGCCATGCCTTGCATGCATGTATTTGGCGCATGCATTTTAGTGGAGGACCACCCCAAGATATATATGAGAGCTGTCTAGGCAGGGTGGAGGGAGGGAGGGGAGGGAGGAGTGATATATATATATGAGGGGGGTGGAAGTGAGATTTTAAGAGAGGAGTGGGAGAAAAGGGTTTGGAGTGATAGGGACTTAGCTAGGGAGGGTGGGAGGGATAGAGGGAGGGAGAGAGAGAGA
>VDFB02037608.1:0-23435 GCA_007258455.2 Sequoia sempervirens | reverse complement strand
AGCGAGATTCGGCTGAGATGAGATTGCAGGCCTTGCAGAGGGACAAAGATGCAGTGGTGGTGTGGGGACAGGCTGCACAGAGGGAGAGGGATGTTGTAGAGTTGTGAATGCAGACATTACAGGGCGAGAGGGATGCAGCACGGGCTCAGTTGCAGAGGGGGCTAGTTGAGGGGGGAGGGCCAGGGACAGATGTGCAGGAGCTATACATGCAATTACAGACATTGCAGGCAAAGAGAGATAGAGGCTCAGAGCAGATACAGCAGTTGATACTAGCTCAGGAGGCTTGGGTACGGGAGTGACGGGCTATTAGTGCAGATCGAGATCGGTATAGGCATGAGCGGAATGCCGCGAGACTGATAGCTGGGCAGAGGGATGAGTTTATGCAGTAGACGAGCTATTGGAGGGGGGTATATGAGCAGGTTGTTCCAGATCTAGCACAGTGCACGGCGCGCTACGTGAGTCAGGCTCCACAGCCACCAGGGCCATCCTAGTCATTAGGGACATGCACCAGGGGTTTCAGCAACTATCGACGGACTCCGTCTCCATATGGCGATTACCAAGGGACACCCACCCATGAGTACCAGGGGACACCCACTCGTGAGTACCAGGGGACTCCAGCACATAAAGGGCCAATACCCGATTCTCCGCAGAGATTTGATGTGGGCAGCTCACAGTAGAGCGGGCAGATGCAGGACATTGGTTATTTTTGGCAGATACAAGATGGATGGTTTTTTCGTGTTGCCAGAGGTCAGAGGTGATCTACATCTTTGGATTTTGTATCTTATTAGGCAATATATGATGGAAATGTATTGTACTATGATAGGATGTTTATTATTTTGATTATGTGATGGCCTTTATTGATATTATTCATGATATTTCTTTTTATGTGGCTATATGGGATGATTCATGATGTGGTTTCATATATATACACATGTTTATATGTATGGATGGTCTATGCTTTTATGATTAAGTTTTATGGATGTACATGTATGTTATTATGATTACGATGATGGATGCATAGTTGTTTATTAGAATGGATAATTATGTATGGTTTATGATGTATGGATGCACATGTTTATGATCTATATAAATGTTTCTATGATTTATGATGTATGGATGCACAATGGTTTATGAAAATGGATAATTATGTATGGTTTATGATCTATATAAATGTTTCTATGATTTATGATGTATGGATGCACAATGGTTTATGAAAATGGATAATTATGTATGGTTTATGATGTATGGATGCACATGTTTATGATCTATATAAATGTTTCTATGATTTATGATGTATGGATGCACATGTGGATGGATGATTTATGCATGTTTATATGATTTATGGTTTATGGATGCACATGTGGATGGACGATTTATGCATGTTTATATGATTTATGATGATGGATGTGAAAGGTAAATGTTTATAATGCACCTAAGTGTCAATAAAGACCATTATGAGAAAGCAGATGGGCGATAGGCGTATGGAAGAGTGCATTTTCCAAAAACAACTATTAATATCCTGAGAGGAAGAGGACCTAAGAGGACAAAGAATGAGAGTACTTGCACAACCGAAATCATAAGCGATGGTCACGATGGAAACGAAGGGTGCATGCAAAGTGGTGAAAATGCAGTGAGAATGAGATTTTTCCATCTTTGGAGCATTGATTTTTACTATAGCGTAGGATACCGAGTACCTTGATATGGAAGATCAAGGCGAACAAGTACCCTACGCATGAAACAAACACAACAAACAAGAAGGTTATCCCAACACCCTGATGTCATGATGACCTCGGTCGGGCCCGGTGTTGAGATAACCACAAACACATAAAGTTGTCCCATCGTAACACAAGACCTTAGAGATCTCGGTGGGTCTTACAAGGGACAACTGAGAAGACAGCAGTCAAAACAAACAATCAAGGTATGCCCCCATGTCAGTAGGTCAAGGCACGCCATGGTATGGTGGACCAAGGCGACCCTGACAAGTGATGGGAAGGAACCCAAAATGATACACAAGACAACAGGTTCTTTGCCATAGGATCAAGGTGATGGATGTGATTGACGAGGTCTGCTAGGAAGGATTCATCCTGTTGAGACCAAAGATGGATGCGAAATTAGGATGACCCAGTTGACGCGGGATGTTACCGAGGGACAAGATATTGTAACACGGGGGAATTTTGTTAATTAAGAACCGGGTAGATGTGGGAATAACTTGATGACGAAGCATAAAAGACTGACATAACCTACAGACCTAGGGGCTCGGGGCTGATCACAGATTAGCCTTGCCTATGTGAAAGCGCAGAGCCCTCATAGTTCTAGAAAAGACCATGGATAAAGTGAAAAGAAGACAAATGATAACCGATGATGATGAACAAATGCCCTGGGGGTGAATCAGATGATCAACCTTGCCTACGTGATAGCACAGGGGCAACGTAGTTCGATTAACGGATGCGACAAGATGGGACCTAGGTGAAGACTGACACGATGGATGATCCTACCTAATGACATTAACATAACAACAAAGGGAACGAATGACGTAAGCTCAAAGTGGGATACTGAAAAGCTCAGGAATGGGGGATAGGCTAGATGGGTTGTCCAATGCTCAATCACTATTTATCAAGCGGCCTAGGATGGGACGGGTGAGGACAATAATGCGGATGAAGGCATAAAGTAACTAGGATGTCAGGTAGATAATGATTAAGCCCTCTATGGATGATGCCTATTACCAGGTTTTCACCATCCACACTTATCCAAGGCACCACCAAGAGGTGGTTTTCACCATAGGACGGATTTATTTCTTTTGACTATTTTTGGATTTTTTTGACTTTTTTGATTTTTGATTTTTGATTTTTTTAATTTTTTGACAAGGTGGGGTAACCGAGCAGATTTAGGTGTAGAACTTCCTCAGATGCATGATATTGATGGGTTCGTCAAGGGGTTCTCCTTCAAGAGTAGTCAACCTGTATGCCCCATATCCATATTTAGCAGCTATGATATAGGGCCCCAACCAATTCGCCTCAAATTTTCCTTTCATGTCTCGGTCTTGCTGAGTATGCTAGTTCTCCTTAAGGACAAGATCGCCCAACTGGAATTGTTGAGGACAAACCTTCTTGTTGTAACTACGCTTGAGGCAATTTTGGTATGCTTGCAGATGATCATAGGCTTTTATTCTTCATTCATCTAGTAATTCCAGCTGTGCAAGCCGCGCAACACGAGCATCCTCTTCGCTAATAAGGTTCTTCAGAGAGATTTTCAATGATGGAAGTTCAACTTCGATTGGCAAGACGGCTTTAGCACCATACACTAAAGAGTAGGGGGTGGCACCTGTTGAGGTGCAGATGGATGTGCAATATGCCCAGAGGGCAGGATGAATATGGAGGTGCCAATCTCATCCAGTGTTATTGACAACCTTTTTGAGAATACGGATAAGGGTTTTGTTGGTCACTTCTGCTTGACCATTACCCTGGGGGTAATAAGGTGTCACAGAGGTGTTTCATGGCCTTGTTTTTGAAGGGCTTTCCATTGTCGGAGAGGATGGTGGATGCGATACCATATCTGTAGAGAATATGGTAAAGGATGAATTTGGAAATCTGAGTACCGGTGATCTGTGAAAGAGGCATCGCTTCCACCCAGTTGGTGAAGTACTCAGTGGCGGTAATTATGAATGTATGGCCGTCGGATGATGGTGGGTAAATCTTGCCAATCAAGTCAAAACCCCATTGAGAAAACGGCCATGGTGCCAGGAGGGGCTGAAGATCTTGTGCTGGGGTGTGAATTAAATTTGCATGTTGTTGGCATGGAAGACACTTCTTCACAAACTCACAAGCATCGTGTTCCAATGTAGGCCAATAATATTCAGCTCGTAGGATCCTTTTGGCCAAAGCCATACCATTTGAATGTGCTCCACAAACACCGCCATGTACCTCCGTTAGTGTGGCACAGGCTTCGGTCTCATTCAGACATCTAAGGAGGATTCCATCATACCCGCGACAATAAAGCGTATCACCGACGATGACGTATCGGGAACAGCGATGAACGAAGGATTTGCGTTGATTACGTGTAAGATCTGGGGGTATAATGTTATCATGGAGGTAGGTGTAGATGTCTTGGTACCATGGGGAGGTGGGACCTACAATTTTGCACACCATGTCAGTCTCAGGGATATCATATGCTGGGATTAAAAGTTGTTCTACAAGCAACTCACATTCTATTCGGTCTTTGGGCATGTCCAGCAGGGAGCCAATAGTGGCCATTACATCAGCTGCTTTGTTTCGTACCCTGGGAATCTGTTCAAATTGTATAGAGGTGAAATATTTCTTGAAATCATCCACCATGCGCTTGTAGGGTAACAGCTTATCATCCTTGGTTAGGAACTCATCATTAACTTGTCTAATGACTAGCAAAGAATCACCAAAGACTCTCAATTGGGTTATGTGCCACTGTTTTGCAATTTTGAGGCCGGTGAGGAGAGCTTCGTATTCTACCATATTGTTGGTAAATGGGAATGCTATCCTGAATGACTTGGGAATGTAGTCACCCTGAGGGGTAACTAATAAAATTCTTGCCCCTGATCCATTGTGTATATGATCCATCAAAACACAGTGTCCATGTGGAGGTCTCATCAACGGAGAAGACTTCTTCATCAGGGAATTCTGTGATCAATGGATGAGTATCAACTAAAGGAGCTTCTGCTAACTGATCTGCGATTATCTATCCTTTAATAGCCTTGCGGTCCACATATTCTGTGTCGAATTCACTGAGGAGCATGACCCACTTAGCCATGCGGCCAGTCAGAGTGGTTCTAGATAACAGATACTTCAATGGATGAATTTTGGCAATTAATTTAACCGAATGGCTAAGCATGTAATGCCGAAGCTTCTGTGTGCTGAAGATGAGTGTAAGGAAAGCTTTTTCCATGGGGGAGTAGTTTAAATCGTAGCCAACCAATGTCCGACTGATGTAGTAGATTTCCCTCTCTTTCAACGACTCATCATGTTGTGCCAACAATGCCCCCAGTGCGACTGAAGTGGCAGAGATGTAAAACAAGAGGGGTTTGCTGGGAATAGGTGGCATCAATATCGAGGGATGGGCTAAATATTCCTTAATATTATCGAATCCCATCTAACATTGCTGGTTCCATCGGAAGGTGGAATCTTTTTTCAGAAGATGAGTGAATGGCTAACACTTATCTGCCAGCTGGACTATGAACCGATGGATGGACTGCATCTTCCCCTGGAGGCTTCTTAACTGTTTGAGATTGCGTGGAGGTGGCATGTCCAGGATAGCCTTTACCTTGGCGGGATCAACCTCAATGCCCCTGCGAGAGACTATGAAACCCAGCAACTTTCCTGAAGTGACCCCAAAAATACACTTTTTTGGATTCAGCTGCAACTTGTAATGCTCTAACTGCTCAAATATCTTTTTCAGGATGGTAGGATGTTCTGCTCGTGTTCTAGATTTTCCTAATAGGTCATCGACATAGTCCTCCGTGATGATGTGTATGAGGTCATGGAAGATGACCGTCATTGCCCTCTGATATGTTGCCCCCGCATTTTTGAGACCAAAGGGCATAACATTGTAACAAAAAGTGCCCCAAGGTGTTGTGAAGGCAGTCTTATGTTGATCCTCAGGTGCGATTCAGATATGGTTATACCCGGAGAAGCCATCCGTAAGAGATAACATCTCATGTCCTGCTGTCAGGTCGACCAACATGTCAATGTTAGGCAGGGGGAAGTCATCTTTTGGGCAGGCTTTGTTAAGATCCCTGAAGTCTGTGCAGACGCGAATGTCTCCATTTGGTTTGGCAACCGGTACTATATTGGAGATCCACTCAGAGTAGTCAATCAGTCTAATAAAACCCGCTTCTAGCAACTTCTCCAATTCCTTCTTAACTAGCAACGTGACTTGCGGATGCATCTTGCGGAGCTTTTGTTTGACAGGCTTGGCGTCATGGCGAATGTCTAAGTGATGAACCACTAGGGTGGGGTCTAAGCCTGGCATGTCTGAGTATGACCAAGCAAAGTTAATGATTCCCTCTTGGAGTAGTTGCACGATGACCGGATATTTTTGCTCTGAGAGTGACTTAGCTACATAGGTGATTTTAGGACTTTCAGTAGTTCCCAGATTGACTTCTTGAGTCTCTTCAATCAGAATAGATGATCGAGCAGATAACTAAGTTCCCATAAGGGGAAGATGAACATCTCCATCTAGTGCCTCTTCGAGGTTTTTTCCATCAGATGCATCCTTTATTTTTACTTTTTCAAGGTCAAGAAGTGCCTCAAGGAGGTTTTCACTAGATGTCTGCTTGTCACTTTTCTTATTCTTATTTTTGCGACTGGAGTGTTCATCCTCCCCCAATCCCATAAGGTTGACATATGTATCCGCAGACATACTAACATGTGTGCTATTACGTAGGTCCCAATCAATAAGCTCAGGGTGACAAAGGGATAGGCTAATAGTACAGATGGATAGGCATTCGAACATGGATGATAGGTCGGTGTGATTGATGTCACTATACGCATGTATGATGGATTCTTCCTTGGGTATGTCTTCCAATGAGCCCTTGTCCACAGCGACACTATTGGAAGCATTAGACGATGTTTCAGGACCTTTCTATTTTCTATCATACCCAATGCCCATGTTTTTTGGTAGCTGAGACGTATCAATGGGTTGCAATCACCCTTGTTCTTCTTTTCCTAGGCCCCTGCCTTGATAGTTATGCTTTTCCATGAACTTTGTTGGCCAAGGGTACTTTTCTTGAAAGTATTCCTTGAGAGGAGTTTCCGGCTGGGGTTCTTCTCGGTAAACCCATTGGCTTATGTCCTCTTCTGGTGCATCTATCTTGATACTTGGGGATCTGAAAGTGGTGGTAGGGATGTTTTTACCACTAAAGGTAACAGTCTTGTCCTCCTTTGGGGTAGCATGCGAAGGTTGACCATACTCGTGCGGTGATGGCGGCATGGTTGCTACATTGAGACCAGTATGCATTTCGTATTCACCACACCTTTTGTCGATGATCTGGACTTTAGTGACTGTAGGGTCAGTGGTGGAGGATGGAGTGGTTATCACGGTGGATGGTGGATTAGCGGATGATGACTGGGATGCCCCCATTTCAACCCCAGGACAATAATGTAAATGGGAAAATGACGCTTCTAGAGCGCGGCAATATTTAAATGGTTGGGGGTCGGCATAGATGGTGACTTCTTGTCCGTTGACTGGGAATTTGAGGCACTGATGGTAGGTGGAGGGGACGGCTTGCATAGCATGGAGCCATGGATGGGCGAGGAGGAGATTATATCGCAAGTCTAGATCAAGGACATGGCAGGTAATGTACTGAACCATCGATCCCACTTGGACAGGAAGATTGATGATCCCTTCTGAATTCCTTTCTACATTATCATAAGCCTTAATTGTGATGATCTGATTACTTAAATCCACTTGAGTATACCCCACCTATTTTATGAATTTTAGAGTGCACAAGTTGAGGGCAGAGCCATTATCTACCAAGACTCTTTTTATTTTATGCCGGGCAACCACGACTTCAATATGTAAGGGGCGATTGTGATTGACATCAATGTTGGGCATATCATTTTGGCTGAAGTGCAGTTGGTGAGATGAAGCTAGGTGTCCTACCAAGGCTTGGAACTGTGTGGGATCAATGTTATTAGGCACATGGGTTTCCTGGAGGGCTCTGTTGAGGATTTCTTGATGCACAGGGGAAGACCTAAGTAAATCCAAAATGGAGATATGTGCAGGTGTTTTTCCTAAGTGATCAAGGATGTTGTACTGGGAGGTGATAGGAGTCGGTTGGGTGAGTGCAGAGGCTGTAGGAATGGTGATGCGGGCTCATCGTGTAGTAACAGCACATTGAGGGTCTTTAGCTTTGACATGTATCATGGATACACAAGGTTCTACCTACTCAATGTAATGAATAATACCCTCATAATTGAGGGGTACATTCTTATAGCTCACGTTATTTGTGTTGTTGTTTTGAGGATTACTGTTGGAGGTGCTCAAGCCTTGGTTATGGTTTGGGAAGGCGTTTTGATAGATCTACAATTGAGCATTGGACGACGGAGCTTGACTGGGGTCAACCTTGATATCACCTCGATCTATGAGATCTTGGACGTAGTTTTTCAGACC
Source organism: Sequoia sempervirens (assembly GCA_007258455.2). Taxonomy (NCBI): domain Eukaryota; kingdom Viridiplantae; phylum Streptophyta; class Pinopsida; order Cupressales; family Cupressaceae; genus Sequoia; species Sequoia sempervirens. The sequence goes on along the minus strand of VDFB02037608.1, from coordinate 15,296 downwards.
CTGACACTTATTCAAAGAGTGTCCTTTGATTTTATGGAACTCACAATATTCATTTTCCCTGAACCATATAGGCTTAGGTTTGGATTCGTCGAGTGGCTTGGTGTCAGGGTACGTGATCGGATAGTTGATCTGTAACAGCTTATTGAAGATGATGCTCAGAGGTTCTCCTAGTTGAGCATACTGATGTTTAGCATTCCCTTGGTTATTTTGATTGGACTGTTGGGGAGGACGGGGTGTCCCTTGTGGTACAGATATGGCATTAGGTATGGATTGCTGTTGTTTCTGGGATGTGTTGGCCACGTGGACATGTTTAGTATCAGTAACACCATCATTTACTGCATTTTTGTTCTTGTTTGAAAAACGTGGCTTGTCGTTGAATGACCTTTCCTTATCTTGATTATATATTTTGATGTGCCCCTTGGCAACAAGGGCACACTCAAGGATGGGTCCCTTCTCTACTACCTCCGCGAAAGTGGTGACACAATGTAATCAGAAGTTATGATCCATGTCGGGATGAGATTTCTCCATGAAGAGGGTGACCATGTCCTTTTCTTTCAAAGGGGTTTTCATTCGGCTTGCTAGGGCATGCCACCTTTGGAGGTAGTTGGTAAAGGTTTCCCCTTCACGCTGTTTCTCTTTGAGGAGATCCAAGGTGTCAGTATCTTTCTCCAAGTTGAAGGAGAAGTAGGAGACAAACTTTTCTGGTAGGTCTGCAAAAGATTTTATGGATCCCTTTTCGAGGGTCATGAACCACCCTAGGGTGTTGCTTGCCAGACTCTGGGGGAATAGGCGCAAGAGATAGTTGTCATTGTGGATAATTTATTGACACTGGGAGTAAAACTCCTATAAGTGGGCCTTAGGGTCTTTGTTCCCCTTATATTTTTCAAACTTTGGCATTTCAAAATGCTTGGGGAAGGGAATCAATGAGATGGAGGGATCAAACGGATATGGGCATATATCTTCAAACTTGAATGATTGTTTGCCAGTCCCTGCCTGGAGATCTTTTAGAGCGGCTTTGATTTCTAATATGTCCGCATTGGCCGGTGTATTGGATGGATATTGATGGTAGGACGATTGTGGATTCTAAGATGATGTTTGGAGATGGGCGTATGGATAATGAGGAGGTGGTATCCCCTGTTGATACGCCAAGGGACCTTGTTGATAAAAAGGTTGTTGTTGCGAGGCGGGATATGAATTGGTTGGGTAGTTATGGGTGGCGTACTGTTGGGAAGTATGGAGAAGGTGTTGTTGATTGGTTTGTGGCTGTTGCGAGGCCACATAGGATGGTTGTGGTTGATATTGTTGCTGATTATAATAATTGTAATGATGAGGTGGTTGTTGATGCATGGTTGGTGGCTGTGGTGGGAAAGATGGGATGTTACGTGGTGGTTGTGCTTGCGGGCATAAGATGGATGCAAGGAATGGAGATATGGTCGGGGCTGAAGGCTGAGGTTGATTTCCTTACGGTTGATGTTGTGATGGTTGTGTTGAAAATAGGGGATTGACCAATGGTTGTTGTTGAGGTCAAGGTGCGGTTGAGATGTTTTGCGAGGGAGGTTGTTGAGCACTAGTGGGAGCATAGGATTGGGGAGGTTGTTGGGATACGAATGACGATGGTGGAAGGATGTTGGATTGGGACGGTTGTTGGGGTATGAATGATGATGGTGGAGGGATGTTGGATTGGGACGGTTGTTGGGGTACGAATGACGATGGTGAAGGATTTGTAGCCCCAGGAGGTGGGGGCAAGGAAGCAAAAGGGCTGCCCCCAGTGTTGACAGGAGGCGGGTTTGAGGGGAGTGGTGCCGGTAGCATTAATGGTTGCGGTTGTGGGATGTTTTGCGGCATGCCATAGGCAAAAGGATCATTGGGATCAATGGTTTGGGGTGTTCCTGTGACCAAGATGGTGGGATGTGTGGGATTTCCAACGGGATACAGGACAGCGTTTCCGAAGTCAGGTTGATGCCAACCTTCTACGGAAGGAACGTTGGGGACATACGAGCTACTGGGGATGTCATGTGAACCTTGGGGGACATCAGATGTGGAGGTGCCATATTTGGATAAGTCGACACCGGACGGCAGCTTGACACCTTTGTCAATCAAGTGAGCCAAGATTTTGTCACCATGTCTTTCGAGAAGGCATTATGTCATTTGTGCATTAACAAGGTTGCTGAAGTGTTCCTCGAATGTGAGCTCAGGTTGATCAGCCATGTTTTCTTCCCCAGGTGGTGACGTGTTTTGACCATCCATCTTGGATTGTGATGAGGTACTGTTGTGGGGATCATGAGGGATGTTAGCACCATAGTTAGGATTTGATGAAATGTTCATTGTGTTGTTGGGATCTTGAGGATTGTTCGATTGGGCATTCAGGGCTTGTTGGTTGGCCATTTTCTTTGCCTATGATCGAGTCTGAATAGGCATGCAAGATGATGAGATGGATCAAGATATTGGAAAGACCTGGATGATGAAAGATTGATTCGATTTGATAGGAGATTAGCTGATGACGATCGGTTAGACCGACGTGGATTGATTTGATGACACTGGATTAGTCTAGGTTTTGGATTTTGATCCGGATAGATTTGATGATGTGGGGGTTGGATTGATCTGCTGATTAGGATTCATTTGATGATAAATATGATGAAGACCGAGATCCACAACTGAGTTTAAGAAGGATCCTTGGTAACACTAGGTATTGATTAAAAGGTGGATGTATGATAACGACACCGAATCCAACTTGAGATAGAAGCAGATTGATTGGGTCACAAAGGATAACTGACTTAAGATGGATAGCGATCCTAAGCCAACTAGGATGATTATGATTAGGGATGAACACCTAGGTCAACTTGGATGACAAATCCAACAGGGTTTATATGGAATAACAGAGATCAGAGATGAAAGCGGGTTCAGGATGGATGGGGAGCGTCTCAGGATGGATGAATGGCTCTCGAAACAAGAAAAAGAGTGTTCAGGATAAATGGCTCTTAGAATGAAGGGACGAAGACTCAGAACGGACATTCAAATGTTCGTTTAGGATGGTGAATGGTCGTATCGATGTTCAAAACAGAGAGACAAGGGATGCCAAGTGATCATATAGGCTGGTCAAAAGTCAGGTCCGCCACAACATTCAGACAGGTCCGCCACAGCATTAGGACAGGTCCGCCACAGCACAAGGACAAGTCCGCCAAAGCATTAGGATAGGTCCGCCACAACATAAGGACAGTTCCACCACAACATTAGGACAGGTCCGCCATAGCATAAGGACAGGTCCGCCAAAGGATAAGGACAAGTCTGCCAAAGGATAAAGACAGGTTCACCAAAGGATAAGTTTAAGCTTGATGTTTTGATAGATGGATAAGGCAAAGGACCCAAAATATAGCAATCATAAAAGATTTGGCCAAACTGATAATCATTGGTTTTTTTTGCACGAAAAGGACAATTCAAACAGCACAACCCTAAGATTAGTAGAAATGGGTATGGTCAACAAAGTCTTCTACTCTAGGATGCACATGGTTGCTAAGGAGTCCTCGATATACTCCCGGTACGTGAGGCCCAAACCGTGAACACCAACCCGTTACAAGCGTGAGTTGGGAACCTTAGCGAGATACTAAAGGCTCGGACCAACTCTTCACGTCATCTCGACGCTTCACCAATTACAACGTGGTTGGATTGAGGTACAACTTTCACTCTCCCCCCTTTATATACCCCGCTGGTACACGTGGTTGGAATCGTCCCTTGGGGTGATGAAATCCCCAAGCAGGTCCCACTAAGAAAATGAAAAAGGGGTGACTCAAAGGACTTGGAAAGCTACAATTTCTCGTCACCTAGGATTGCCAAATGGCGCAAGGGGATTGGATACGTCAAATAGCCTTCCACAAGAACGTCAAACAAGGTTTGTTGACCCCTCTAATTAAACTATGTGCCTAGTTTACCAAAAGACAATTGGAAAAAACTTAAAATTTCACCTTCAGGAGGACAGGTCTGCCACTCTGCAGGGACAAGTCTGCCACTCTGTTAGGACAAGTTCGCCACAACAGGACAGGTCCGCCACCAGAGGACAGGTCTACCATAGCAGGACAGGTCCGCCACTTTGTCAGGACAGGTCCGCTACTCTGTAACCCGGACTTGCAAAAATGCAAAAAATAGCAAACGTGAAAGAAAGAGACCCGTTTGTGGGTCCCACCGGGCGTGCCAGAAATGTAATAGGTCGAATGTGAGCGTTAGAAAATGAGCAGCAAATAAAAGAGTGAAAATAAACACCAAAACAACCTACACCTCAAGATTAGCCTAAGTTGGAAACAACACAAGATAAAAGCAACAAATGGAACATTATACCTTGTCTCGAATCGATCCTTTGGTTGGCCCTTCGATCTTTGATGTGTATGCTCCTTGGATGGCACAAGATGCAAGCTAGATCATGATGTGAGGATGAGTGCAAATGGATGAAAACATGAAAATGGCTAAGTGTAAGTTGAAAAATAAAATTGCAAGAGTTTGGCTAGCAAAATGATCTCCCCCAAAATGAGAGAAAAGAGGGGGTATTTATAGGAATTTTGAGAATTCCTAGAAGAAATGGACAGTTGAGATTGATCCACCAAATATCAAGATGTAGGGCTAAGGTGAGTTGAGAACTCACAAGCCCTCACATCTTGACATGTGGCATGTGATATAGCCCTAAAAGGTGAAGTGGACATGAGGTGGAAGGATGGTACATGACATGAAGGGGGTACAAAGTACCTTGGGATTGGACAAGATCTCCTCATAAAGGAGGTCCTTGTCCCCATGTGGGTGAGAGGACATGTGACGAATTAAAAATTCCTCAAATATTCTCATGGGGAGATGGGAAAGAATAAAGAATAAGGAGAGGACATGTGGGAAGAAGTGAAGGAATTAAAAATTCATTTTGAGTGCCTTGGGGGATTAAAAGGTGAATTAAAAATTCACATAGGGAAGTGGAGTGCCTTGCCCAAAAGGAGAAAGCCTTTAATAAGGTTGACTTAAGGACACATGCCATAAATGGGAGGAGGATTAGGCTAGACTAACCAAATGATTAAGGTTGTGCAAGTACTTAGTTAGATGGACTAATGACTCATTAGAAGCAAGTGGGAGATTATGGAGGATGTGACCCTAATGATGATTAAGGGTGTGCACATGCTAACCCTAGTTAATTAGAAGAAGATGAAGTAATTAAGATGGATTAGAGACCAACTTGCAAAAGTTGGAGGATGTGACCATGAGAGAGAAAAGGGGAATTAAAAAAAATGAATTTTAATTCCAAAAAGGGAATATGACTAAATTAAATAAAATGGTATATTTATTTAATTTAGAGGAGGAAGAGGGGTAAAGTATTTATTAAATTAAATACTTTAGGACCCTTATGTAAGATGCCAGGTATTAATTAAACAAATGGTTTAATTACTATTAACAGAGGGGATGAGCAACTAGATGAATAAGGAGACACGTTTGATCATAATGGAAGTGATCAAATTGGACGTCTACAGGTTCCACCATGGATCCGGCCATACAAACCAAATTATGCAGGCGATAATTGAGGGAGAAGGATTAGTGGTGGATACCATGGAAAGCGAAATATGAATCGACAAAGGGTGAATGGGTGGTTCGGGAAAAATCCAAATCTAAGTTTGGATAATGATAAGCACTGGTGTCAGTTGGATATGGAGGCGATGGGGCAGACAAAGCCTGCGGGTGCTGATAAGGGAAAAGGAAAGTTGGTGCAAGAAGCAAGCACTTCAAAGGAAGGTTGTGCAAGAAACAACATATCGCCAAGTAATTTGAAGCCATCAATTTGTTTTAAGGATGATGCAGTCAAACAAACTAGGGTCTTACTCCAAGACATAGGATTGTTTATGAAATGGGGCAGGGAGCACCATAGGAGCCAAGAAGATGTTAAATGGAGCATAGAAATTTGGGGTAATAAGGTTGTTGTGAAGGCTCTGAGAAACAACTTCTATTTGGTTACCTTCCCTACACAAGGAGATAAAAACAAGGCCATAAAGTCAAGGCCCTATTTTATGGAGGGTTCACAAATGCACCTTTTTGACTGGAGTCCTAATTTTGATCTAGGGAAGGTGGAAATAGAAGAAAATTTCATTTGGATTTAGCTATACGATCTCCCATCGGAATATTGAGTGGAAGATACTCTCAAGGAAATAGGGAGGTAGCTTGGGAAGTTTAAATACCTTGACAAAGTAGAGGAGGATATAGCGAGGGGTACCTACTTCAGGCTCTGCATAGCATCTCCGCAGAGAATAGGGTTACCATTAGAAATAGAAATAGAATTGAAAGTTGGTGTCTGGAGACAGGAAGTGGTGAGGGAGGATAACTTGAGATTATGCCCTAATTGCAAATCAGTGGATCATGGTAGGGAGAAATGCTTAGCCCAGATCACAGTTAATGGAATCAATATGTATGAGGAGGAGAAAGAACTTTCAGTGGTAGGAAACAAGTATGGTTCTATGATGAGATTGCCACTTACAGATATGGAAAAAAAACTAGTAGACAACATTTAGCCTCTGGGCATAGAAATTAGGGAAGCTGGGAAGGAAACCAATCCTATGTTGGATTTACAAACAGAGGAGTGCCAGTTTGACACTGTGCAGAATCAAAAGAGCACAATAGACGAAGCTCCCATTCCCTACTGGGAGGAGCCACTCATAGATGGCATTCCCCATTAATTAGAGTTTTAGGGGGGAACTTGGTAGAAGTGGGGGAGGTGGTGAGCCAAATGGAATCAGAAAAGGAGGAGCTTGAGGTGGTTCATGAGGGGGACTCGATCCCTGAAAAGATGGAAGAAGTGAAAGATGATGATACTCAGGAAGAGGGAAGTGTGGACGCTGAGTCAAACCGAGATGAAAGTTATGAGGAAATTCAGGAAGGAATTTTGGATGAAAGAGGAATTGAGTAGATGGAAGCAGATAGGAAGACCCCCAGAATCAGGTATGTCAGCGAGAGAGGATGCAAGTCAAATAAAGAGTAGCTAGCCTTGGTAGGGGTTGCTAAAGGTCAAACTAAATTGAGCCAAACAATTTTAAGAAACGGGAAGGAGTTTCCCCTTCCCGAGGAGCCATGAAGGTCATAAGTTGGAATGCTAGGTGATTAAACGCCCCTAGCAAATGGTGCCTCTTTAGACGCCAGATAGATACCAGCAAACCAGACTTCGTGTTTGTACATGAAACAAAATGGAGCAGGGAAGAACATGAGAAGAAGATGAGGTTTTGGAAGGGTTGGGAAGGGGTCTTTGTGGAATCAATTAGGGCTTCAGGTGGATTGGGTGTAATTTGGAATCCAACCAAGGTTGGATGTACACTCATTGTGACTAATCAAAATTTGCTGACGATTTTAGTAAGGTATTTTCAAGGTGACTTGGAGATGAAAATGGTAAATGTGTATGGTCTGGTGGCAAAAACTATGAAAAGAGACATTTGGGGAATGTTAACAACTTTTCTGAAATAGTGTAAGGAGGATCGAGTCCTGGTGGGTGGAGACTTTAATGCCACACTGAACAACATAGAAAAGAAAGGTGGAATTCATAACTTAACCAAGGTACAACAGGACTTTCAAGAGTTTTTGGATAATAACATGTTAAGAGAAATTCAGACAAACAATGGTACATTCACATGGACAAATAGAAGGTTGGGTCACACCGGAATTGCAGAAAAACTGGATGGGTTTCTAATTTCTGGGGATTGGTCCTAGACATCAAGTTTGTTAGAAGCCATGATACTATTGTTCAGTGGATTAGATCACTTCTCGATCCAATTAACAATAGTTCAGGATAAATTCAATGGGGGACCACCTTTCCATTTTGAGAAAATGTGGATGCGGGATCCTAAGCTAATGGGGTTGATTTCTAAATGGTGGAAAGAATCTTGGGTAGGCAATCAATCCTTTATGTTTTCCTTCCATAAAAAGCTCTCTTATATCAAAGCAAAATTGCGAATATGGAATAAGGAACATTTCAAGAATATCTTTGAGGAGAGCGATAAGATAGAATTGGAGCTCAGGGAACTCAATGAGAAAATAATAGCACATGGCATGGGCCCAGAGGAATCCATGAAAGAAAAGGAGTTGAAGAGCAAGCAAACGGAAATCATGGCCAGGACTGAATGCCATTGGAGATAAAAGTCAAGAGAATTGTGGCTACAAGAGGGGGACAAAAATACAAAGTATTTCCACAATACGACTTTGGTAAACAAAAGTAGAAATAGGATTAGTGAACTGGAGAGGGAGGATGGTTCTGTAGCCAGGAGCAAGGAGGAGATAAATCAGGAAGTTGTAAGGTACTTTGAAGCTCTTTTCAAACAAGATGATCAACATGTGGGGACTGAGAGGAATGTTTTTTGGGAGGGATTCCAGCTACAATTTTAGAAGAAGATAATAGGGAGCTTTATAATCCAATTAGTATGGAAGAGGTAAAACATGCAACCTTCCAGTTAGGTTCGGACAAGGCACCCGGGCCAGACGGTTTCCCCGCCCTCTTTTATCAAAAGTACTAGGAAATAATCAAGGATGATTTGGTCAAAGTAGTGGAGGAATCAAGGAAAAAGACAACAATATTAGGGGTGATCAATCACACATTCATAGTGCTCATACCTAAGAAAAAGGAATCCAAGAACTTGGGACAGTACAAGCCGATCTCTTTGTGTAACACATTATACAAGATTATAACCAAAGTAATATAAAATAGGCTCAACATGGTGATTAACAAGGTTATTTCCGAAGAGCAGAGTGGCTTCATCTTGGGAAGATCCATAGTAGAAGGCATAATAGTGGCTCATGAAACTATACACATAGTGAGGAAAATTAGGCTACCAAGCATGATACTAAAGTTAGACATCCTGAAGGTGTACGATCGAGTGGACAAGCAATTCTTGGCAGAAGTTCTATCCAGATTTGGCTTTGATAAGAAATGGGTGGACTGGGTTATGAGCTGCATCGCAGCTCCAAGATTTTTAGTTTTGGTTAATGGGGTAGCCCAAGGTTTCTTCAGGTCATTCCATGGAATTAGACAGGGGGATCCTTTATCCACCTTTTTTTTTATTATCATGGTGGAGGCACTGGGGAGGAGAATTTTTTAGGCAAGGGTGGAAGGTACCTGGAAAGGCATCAAAGCGGCGCCAGGAGTGGGGCCAAGCACTCATCAACAATTCGTTGACGATACTATGATATTTGGACAAGCCACAGGGGGAGAGGCTAGGAAAATAAAAGGAGTGTTGGATGAGTACAGTAGAGCCTTAGGACAAGTTATTAATTGGAAAAAATCAGAAGTATATTTTCTAAATGTGCAACCCAGGTTGCAAAGGGACCTCACTAGAATCTTAGGTGTATGTGCGGCCAGTCTTCCCGAGAGATTTCTTGGTATGCCTCTGTTTGTAGGGGCAAATAAGAAAATATCTTGGGACAAACTCGTAGGCAGCTATAAGAAGAAGATGGAACTATGGAAGGGTAGGTGGCTAACATCTGCAAGGAGGTTACTAATGATCAAGGTAGTATTGGATGCGATACTATTCTACTCAATGTCTTGTATGAAGATTCTGGACAGCATAGATGACCAACTTAACCAAATCATGCATAATTTCTTTTGGAATGGGCCGAATGACACAAATAAGATCCCTTTGTTAGCCTGGGATAAGGTGTGTAAACCATAGCAGTCGAGGGGAGCTAGCATTAGACAATCAAAGATCATGAACCTGGTGATGGGGGAAAAAATGGCATAGATGATGTACACCAGTAATAAAAAATGGGCCAAAATTCTAAGGAAGAAATATTTGGATTCAGAAGACCCAAATAGTATCGTAAGAACCTTAAACCCACCAAGAGGCTCTGCCATTTGGAACTTCACATGTGAGAGTAGAGATATCATAACTAAGCATGTCACATGGGAAGTGCGCAATGGTCAGAAGGCATCCTTTTGGAAAGACTCCTGGGAAGGCCATCCAAAGTTATGTGATATACCTCAAATGGAAGAGATTCAAGTAGAAGCAACCAGGGTGTGGGGTTCAAGAGTGTGTGACTACAACAAGAGAACCATAAGGAATGGTGTGTACCTTTGGGAGTGGAAGGATCCCAGCAAGCTCAACACTCCCATGGCTCAGAGAAACACTCTAACAGCAATATTAAGGGAGAGAACCTTCCCTATTGTTGAAGGAGAGGATGTGTTGAGATGGTGTGCATCTGCGGATGGGGAATACAAGGTTAAGCAATGGCCGAAGTCTCTTTTTTGGGGCAAGGAGGTACTTCCAAAAGCTGGGGTGCTTTCTTGGCTTGCCACTCAAAACAAGATTCTAACTCAGGATAGATTGGAGAGGCTGGGCATCAGGGGTCCAAATAGGTGTATTCTATGCAAAAGGCATTTGGAAAACACGAATCATCTATTGCTAATGTGTCCATACTCTGAGTACTATTGGAAATTTGTACTAGGACAAATTGGGTTCCAAACCCCTCTTCCCCTAAGCCTGCGTGAATGGTTGATTGCTTGGCCATGAAAGAATAACAAGGGTGTTTTTAGCAGTATCTAGAAAATAGTACCATCCACAGTTTTTTGGGAGCTATGGAAAGAAAGAAATAGGAGAATTTTTAAGGATCAGGCTATGAGTAGGGGAATTTTGGTGGGGAAAATTGCAGGGGCAATTGTTGAGTTAGTCAATTTAGCAGCCAAAAGTCTATCTATATCAAAGAACATCTTCACCAATAAGGATATAGAGCTCACAAAGAAATTTGTTGGGTTGAGCATCCCCACAATTGTAGGCTCCACAAGTGCAATGCAGAAGTCAGAAATTAGGAGGAGGGCAGTATGGAAGAAACCAAAGAAGGGATGGGTCAAGGTTAATTTTGACGGTGCCTCCATTGGAAACCCGAGTGTGGCTAGAATTGGGTGTGTAGCAAGAAATGCAGAAGGTGAAGTGATCAATAAGAGAGTAGTATTTATTGGGAAAATGACCAATAACCTCGGTGAATTCAAAGTTTCCTTATGTGGATTAGAGATGGGTAAAGCTCTAGGAGTGTTGAAGTTGCACTTGGAAGGGGATTCACTATTAACGATGAATGCAATCAAGTCTAACTCAACGCCCAATTGGTTGTTGCGGAGATGGTTACCCCCCATCTGGAGACTTGTCAACTCTTTCTCAGAGTTTTAGATCAGCCATGTATACCAGGAAGGCAACACAATGGCTAATGAATTGGAAAAAAAAATGGCATCAAGTACAGCAACTGGCCAAAGAAATACCAACCAAGGAAAGAATTGACTTGGAGTTGCACTTGCATGGGTGTTGAGGTTGTTGGGGAGTGGGTCTGGTGAGGTGGCTAAGGAAGGTGGCAGTGAATGATGTTCGAGGTCTGTTTCAAGCCCGTTGGTGATGGTTTGGACCATAATAGAATGGATAGTTATGAGGCTAGGCTAGATGAAAGATTGTAGCGAGTCTTGTATTGGAGGGTGCTTTAGGAGTAGTGAGGAGGTCTAGGTACAACAATTGTGCCTATAGTTGATTTATTGTAAGGCCGAGCTATAACTTTGTCTTCATCTAGGAGTCATATTTTTCATCTTATCCCTGAGACAATTAATTTCCTTATCATTACTCTTGATAACCCTAATTATATTTCCTTTATCTTTATCATCTCCTAATTGAGACATCAACCTAGAGAATCTTGATTCTCATATCCTTTCATTACCTCCTCCTCTAAGATAACAACCCTTTCCTTCTAATTAGAGATACCCTTCAGCAACTTATTCACTTGGGGTATAGACTCCCAATTTTAGAATATCCTCATGTACTCCAAAACAAAAACCTAGGTGTTCCCCCTTTAATTCTTATCCATGATCTACATCTTGATATTTAGCCTATTAATATCCACATAAAACCACTTAATGAGGTTGTGTTGTGCCTCAAAGTTCTAATGGTGGGTCACTTTTGGCTCACCATACTCAAGTCATCAAATGAATCTTATAGGGAAGTGGGGTTAGATTGAGGAAGTATAAAACCCTTAGGGATCAAGGGCGGGGGTTTTGGATTCCAAGGAAGGTTTCCCCTATGGTAGGTTAAGGGATAGAAAAGTCTTGAACTTTCACCTTGTCTTGGGCTCAAGGGGTCTCAATATTCTTCTAAAATTCATGGATCCTTTCTAAACTCTTCTCAGTAGGCTCCTTCTTCCTAGGAAACTAATTCTTTCCAAGGGACTCCACCCTTTTTCTTTCTTTCTCCCTACTTCCACCAAAACCACTAGTCCTAGTTTTCATCAAAAATTCACTCTCTTTAGATTCATGACTCATAATCTAACCCAATAGTAGTACCAATCCCTTCCTAGTTTTTTTCCCTCCTGATCCTCTGAGTCCTTAGAACTAGATTCCAAAACTTCCACCATTTCTTTACCTTGGTGATATCCTTTTTGTTGATAGTATGAGAGACACTCAAATTCAATTGATTCACATGGTTAATAATTAACATGATTAACCCCTGATATAGGGGCACCATACTAGGTGCTTTCTTACAATCTTTAATGGATGTCTCCAAGGACAAAATTAGATAAAAAGGAAAATATAAAAATTTATCCTACCTAAAATGATTCAATAAAAGGAAATGATAATGGTAAATAGACTTAAAACATTGTTCCAAAGTCATGCACCTCATTCTATAGAGGGAAAACTCATACCATGGAGGTTTTATAAAATGTCTACTATAACCAAAGTGAGCCTTCCAAAGTCATATACCTCATTCTATAAAGGGAACAATGTTATGCCCTTAATATTAGTGTACATAGGGTTATGAATAGTTTGCTTGTGGCTATCTTAACTCTTAATCAAGTCATATTATAATTATTATATTGTTATTTATTTATTTAGGTTGGCCTAGGGATTTTATAGGGCTATCTAAGTCAACCTAGGTGATATCCTAGGCATAAATAAGGTATATATAAGAGGTAGTGAGTTTTATTTCATCATCATATTGTAAATTGTGTTCTCATTGGAGATAAGTAACTTGTCATTCTTACTTATTATCAAGTATTTGTAGCATATTTCTTATCATATTCTTTTATTGTCTAAGTTATTCCATAACAAGTGGTATCAAAGCATGGTCTTGTGTTGGATGTTGTGGTTGTGTTGCTGATATGTGGTTGTCATTGATGTCAACACTATTAGCATTAATTCATTAGAAGATGTATATGTCGAGGATATTGAGAAAATTGTAATGGAATGAATTGTAGGTCGTTAGTGGTGAAGTGAAGTTTAGTATGTCGGTAAGTTTTGTACGTTGAAGATCAGAGGTTGTGGAATAAAGGGTTTGTTGTTGAGTATATCTAGTTTATCCACATCGTTCATAGATCCGCGTGAATATTTTCAATCAAGTTATGAAGATTTATATTCTGACAGTTTTTATGTTGCTTCAGTTGGTGTTATTGATTGAAGGTGATGTGATTTTAGTTAGTTCAGTTGTTGTGGATGCTTCTTTGGTGATTTGTGATATTTTTGGATGTTTCTAGATCATTCTCTATCTTTGTTGCACGTATAAATTAATCGTTGTGCTCATGGTTGGCAATTTTCTTTTGCATGTTCATGTTTTTCTTGTTCTTGGTTGACATGGTGTTTATAGCATGTTTTGGATCTTCAAGGAGTAATTAACTAAAGTTTTTTCATGTTGGAGATGTTGATTTGGGTCTTCACTAAGTTGTGGTCGACTTTGGTTGATTCACATTAATAATCTTTAGTTTTTTGAGCCAATAGTTTATATTCATTTTATTACTTTGTCGAAGCTGACATGTAGGGATGAAATTTCTTGTTGTGGATATATATAAGTGATTGTTTATTTGAATCGAAGTATGCCAGTGGATGTCGAGTGTGTGTGTATGTGAGAATAAATTCCTAATCATTTGAAGGTAGAGCAGAGTGTGAAGAAGAGTGAAGAAATGTTCATGTGCTTAATCAGAACTATGATTGAGGCATTAGTAGATGCTAATTTTTCAATTCAAATCCCTACGGATGTAATTTATCAGAGCCTAGGTTTATACACTGGGAACTCTGGATACATTTGAGCCCATTATGTTGACCTAGGTGTTGTACTCTTGAGTTATTTTTTTTCCTTTTTGGTGGATCTCGCTTGTCTCCCGAAAATTGTCTTTAGGCATTGTTGGTCCAATGGTGTAGAAACCAATGGAAAGGATAGGACCCTCGATGTAGTGCGCAATGCACTGATATCCTTCCTACTAGGGAATGCATTATGTACATTGGTGTAGTGTGTAAAGGTATGTTAATTTAGGATTAGTTGTGATTTAAAATTTGTTTTGAGTCTAATGTCTACCCTTGTTTGTGTGCAGGGATGGGAGGGTCAAAGTCTGTAAAGAAGAAAGGAAAGGCAGGAAAGGCTGCCAAAAAAGGGATGGTTATCAAAGAGAATCCTACATCAGTAGCCTCACCTTGTATCCTGGATGACGAGACCCTGGCTCAAGCCCTTGCACGGCTCAAGGTAGAAAAAGGGAAAAAGGTAGTTGAGCCAAAGCACACAACATAAGGGAAGAAGCCCTCTGCGTTCTGAGAGTGGCCATCGAGGTGTAGACCTAACACTCCCCTACTATCCAAGGAAGAGAAGGAGAGCCTTCGTGCTCAACCTTTTGTTTCCATTATTGTGGTAGTGGACTCATATGAGGACCCGGAGGAGTGTCCTCTTTCGAGCAGTGAGTAGCTCGATAGTTGTTAGAGGGATGTTGAACCTTCTCTATTGCTTAGCTGGTTTGCTACTTTATTCTATGTTATGATTATGAAACTTTGATACTTATTATAATATGTTTTACGCTTTGATACCTTATAGTTGATTGTTTCACCATTCTAGATGGTGTTGGATGACATTTCATATGATTTTGATGATCGTGACATTATGAATTGATGTTTATGATACGTTGGATTTATGGAATTAGTATTGTGTTGGATAACTTTGATTACGTGTACCTCATGGTTCATGATTATGCTTGTTATGGTGATGAGTAGTTATTGCCTTATGAAGTGGTTCGTAACTGTGTATGTTTACCTGATCTTACGACTTCCAAGAGTAAGTCAAGTTTTAGGGGGGGAGGATGTAGTGCCTCTCATGTTACTGATACTTTTGATATTGCTTTGTGTGTGTTTTGATTCTGTGTGGTTTCTAATTATGTTTGATGCTTACTAGATACTCTATTAGACATCTTTTCCACCATGTGTTTGTCATGGCAGATAGTTATGTTTATTTGCTTCTGATAGTTGGACTTATGTGTGGGATACTTATGTTATGATGATGTTACTGAGTGTGTTATATTGATGA